>CABFWB010002705.1:23062-33117 GCA_902151455.1 Timema bartmani | reverse complement strand
AAAACTTTTTTTTTTTTGTGAAGTAAAGTCAAAACTTGGCACATTTCTATTAAGGCCAATGACAAAAATAATTTTATTACACAATTTTAACAAGTGTTTAGTTTTATAAGCTATAAATAGTGATTCTATTATTTCAAATCATTAAAGTTTAAAAGTTATAAGGAGTCAAGCTTGCTATTTTAAACTTTTTGGGTACCATTGTTGGGGAAAAATAATTAATGTATGAGGCTAAAATGTAATATAATTAGAAATTAATGAGGTGTATATAATTCAATATTTATATAATTATTGATAGTAATAATGAATTAGGGATGGGCTGTCAAATCCTCAAATCCTTAAGGATATAAGAAATGCGAGTCAATTTTGAATTCGAGACTAAAATCCTTAAAAAAATTGTTTTTCATTTATAAAGTTAAATTTGTTATATAACCATAATACTGCTTATCAGTAATTCAGAATCAATTAAAATTATATAATCAACCAAACAACCAGTTCCCAGAGCAGTAATTTAACACTTAACTGAATGTATGAATGTTATAGTGAATATATGATAAAGAATGTTACCTTTATTTACTATTTGTATTTTCTATTATTCCATCATATTAATATTTCCTCTTATGCTCATAATTTTTTTCCAAGAATCAAAGGTAGATTGGAGATTCGAATTCATTACCTACTTCAGTGGCCCCATGGTCTAAGGAGTCACTCTTGTGTTGGACTAGACTGCTGATGACAAGGAGACCGGGATTCAAATCCTGGTCGGGTGTAGCGAGGGTGATTTTTCCCAAATATTTTTCCACACTCTCTCCCCATGCAAATGCAGGTACACTTCCCAGAATTCAACATTCCTCATCCCTAGCTCATTAGTGTAATTAGTACATACATGTATAACCTGAACAAGTAATATGACATGGTGCTAAAAATAATATTATTAAATAGTATAAATATTTAATTGTGTGCACTTCATATGAGTGTCTAGTTATACTAAATTTCAGCTGCATACATTAATTAATTTACCTTAACAATGGTAGGCAAACAGCATAAAATAGCAAGTTTGACGTTATAACATGTGAACTGTTAAGATTTTAAATCATTGTATCCCTGTTTATAACTTACAATTACACACTTGTTGAAATCGTCCAATAATTTTTTTGATTGCCAATTGACCTAAAATTGTGAACAGAAGATCACACTAACCCCACTGAAAAATTTCTAGGTACATCATATAAAGAATTATGTCATGTACTTATCGTTGCTACAGTTTTAAGATTTCTCTTTGGATTTAAAGTTGGAGTATCTCCCAAAATCTTATGTTGGATATGAAGTAGATATTTTTCCTTGGTGATAAAGTTGTAGAGAAAATAAAAAGAATACTTTATTCGATAATAAAATATAGTCATTAAGAATAACCATTGTTCATATGGTTTAAGATGTCAGTCTTAAAACAATATATGTCAAAATTTAACAAAAATATGCCCTGGGTACTCAATCGATTGCTTAGTTATAGCTATAAATTCAAATTGCTTGATATCAGCTACTAAACGAAAAACATAGCGGCAACCATGTTGAAACTGAGAGACAGATAGAAAGTCCTATGCTCAAAGCATATACCTGCAAAATTTCATTAAAATTGGTCAAAGCATTTGACAGTTAATACATCTTTCTCTGGACAGACTGACAAAATTCCATTGGTCACTTTAAAATAGAACCTTGCTAGGCTCCTTCAATAAATGTTTAAATAAACTCTTTTTATTATCATCTAACAATCAGAAATGGCTCACAAAGGGCAGGATACACGAAATTAAACAGCCAATAATGAACTATAAAAACTGTCCCAGAGTATTAAAAATAGGTACTCACAAATGATCATTTTTTGTCATTTATTAATATATTCACTAATGAATATAAATAAATATACATTCTTGTTTAAACTTGAACAACATTGTAGTTGTTATTTGTTAACCTTGAATTTAGGGGTGTGGATATATTAAAAAAATTCCAACAACTTTTGAACATACAGTAGAGCGTCAGAAATCCGGACATCAAAAATCTGGATCGGCGGTGAGAGCAGGTAGGGGAGGTAGTGGAAGGTATCCTTGAGAGTTCAACGACTTAGCCAGTCACCTCTCCTTGGTCACGTGTTCGGCTCAGTTCTGTGCTATCATTTACAAACTTTACAGCAGTGGTGAAACCTTCGTCGTATAGTTGCCTTGTGACGGACGTTTTAGTGTGTGAGTTAAAACGGTACATATTTTTACTTTGTTAATCATGTCATCATTATCAAATAAAAGGAAACATAAATTTTTATCTATAGAGGATAAGTTAGAAATTCTACGAAGACTGTCAAAAGGGGAAAGTGGTGCATCTCTCCCTAAAATATATGGTGTGGGAACTTCAACCATTAGTGACATTAAAGCAAAGAAAGACCGTTTGCAACGTTTTGCTTCAAAATTAGATTCTGAAGAAGGTTCACAGAAAAGAAATACCACAAGAACGGCAAAAAACAGTGCATTGGAAGACGCTATGTACATATGGTTTACGCAGAGGAGAAGTTTAGGTGAGTCTATTTCTTTCTGGTCCACTCATTTGTGAAAAGGCGATCCAGATGAATGAAAAACTTGGCGGGCCTACAGATTTCAAAGCTGGTTCGGGTTGGCTGAAGAATTTTAAAATGAGGCACAGGATTAGAGAACTGGATGTCCAAGGTGAAATATTATCTGCTGAAAATGCTGCCGCAATGATATTTAGGGAAAAATTTGTTAGCATGACAATTGAGGAGGGCTACACAAGAGATGATGTTTACAACGCTGACGAAACTGGGCTAAATTGGCGTTCCCTACCCCGGAAGTCATTGGTTTCTCGTAGAGAAAAATCCGCTCCTGGCTTCAAGGTCGCAAAGGAAAGAGTGACAGCAATGGTTTGTACTAACGCAAGTGGTTCTCACGCTTTGGATCTGTTGGTTATTGGAAAAAGTAAAAAGCCACGATGCTTTAAGAACATTAAAACCTTACCTGTAATTTACAGGTCACAAAAAAACCAATGGATGGATGCAGCAATTTTTACCGAATGGTACAAAGATATTTTCATTCCCAGTGTTAAAAAACATAGGAAACAAAACAAAAAAGAAGGCAAGGTGGTCCTCATCATTGACAATGCCCCAACCCACCCCGGCCTTGATGTCTTGAACAAAATAGACGATAATATTCAAGTCATGTTCCTGCCTCCAAATGTAACCTCCATACTACAACCGATGGACCAGGGGGTCATAGAAAAAATAAAAAGAATTTATAAAAAACTGATGCTTCGTCGGCTCTTGCTAGCTGAAAGAGACAAAGAAAGTGTGCTGCAGTTTGTGAAAAACCTCAGCCTGAAGGACGCCATTTACATGGTAGCAGATGCCTGGGGATCTCTCACTGACGACAACTTAAAAAATGCCTGGAAAAAATTGTGGCCAATCCCCGAAACCCCTAATCAAGGACAATATGAGGCAAACTCTCAAACTCCATCAGACGCCAACACTCCTACGGACGCCGAAGTTGTGGCTCTATTCCAGATATTGCCTAGATTTGAACAGTGCGATGAATTTGACGCAAGGGAGTGGTTTGAAAGTGATGGCAATGACCCTGGTTATCAGCATTTGAATGATGACAAAATAGTTCATCAGGTAATTGAGGACAATGATAATGGAAGCAATGTAAGAGAGAGTGACGACGATGAAGAAATGGATGCTGAAGAAGCTGCCGGTCCTTCACACTCAGACGCCTATGAAGCATTCCAGACAGCTATGAACTGGTTAGAGAGGCAACCTGAGGGGACGGCGACACAACTCGTACTTCTTAAAAGACTGAGAGACATGGCTGCAAAGAAACGTACGTCAAGTCTTGTACAAAAAACAATTAAGGACTTTTTTACCCAGTAAGTTTCCATTAATTACTGTAGATTCTTGTTTTTTTTTTCTAAAAAGTATTGTAGAGTTACTAATCTAAATTACATAATGTACATGTTCTTATTCAATATACTTTATTAAAATATTTTGTGTACTGTATTTTTTGAACCCTTCAGCCTCTATTTTGCAATACAGTAGACTCCCGAGCGTCATGTATCCTCTAGTCAATACATTACGTATGTATACAGTTATTGAAAGCACATTAGAAAATCCGGACAATTCAGTAATCCGGATGGGTCCCAGTCCCGATCGATCCGGATTAACGACGCTCCACTGTATATGCTTCCAAGTTATTTGTACATATATATAAAGCATCAATCTGGTGATAAAGCTTGTATTGTTTATTTAAATGTAGCGTTTTGAGCATTTTTCAAGATGAATTGTGGACTCATTATTAAAATATAGGACTAGGGTCCTCAAATCCTCATGGATATTTGAGATTCAATGATTCAAGATTATAAAAATAAATATTTTTTTCCTTCAAAGTTTGAGTTTGTTTAGACCTTTGGAAATAACAGATCCTGTTTAGAAAACAGATTGACAGCCAGAGTGTTCGTTGTGTTGACCACATGACACCCTTTATTTGCAAATGTTGACACTATCAATGCTAACGACAGTGGCCGCTCAGTCGGTATAGCTCACTTGTGGGTTCACACCATGGAGTAATGGAGCTTTAATACTGCTATTGGTAAGTGACACCAAAATTTTGCAAGAAGCGTTTTACAAATTCTTACTCAAAATATTTAAAGATCTGCTCAGTATAGCATTTTTTAATTAATAATATCTGTGCAAAATAAAATGCAAGTTTTTCGTGAAATCGACTACTTTACTTTTTAAATGCGAATCATGGTCAATTTGTTGATTTGAATGGAAATAAACAATAAAAAAAGTTTGCTCAATCTAAGAAATGTATTTTTCTTTATTAAAGAACATTAATAAAATAGGTGTCTGATCCGAGTATTATAACAGCCAGAGGCAAATACTTATATTAAGATGCCGAATAAGAAAAAGACACAATGTATAAGCATAATATTTTTAATTTAAAATATATATTTTATTTACAGACTTTTCACGCCCAAATTCAACTTTTTATTTAATTAAATCTAGTAATTTTACTCACCACAAATCATAGTTTCTATTAATTGGTGGTTAGCTTCAAAATAATTGTTGAACGATCTTACAGATTCCAGACCATTAATTTAACATATAACTAAATGTTTGAATGTTATGCATTATGACAGGCAAATTTAACAACTTTTTTAATCACCGTGTCTTAATACCACATTGGCCCGAAAATAGGCCACCCCCGAATATAGGCAACACCCTAAATTTTCAACCACTTTCAGAGAAAAAACAATATTCCCACTTAAATTTGATCAGTAGGTACAAAATTGAATGTGTATTATATAAGAGTGTGATTATAGGCCCCATGAGAGTTTTATGAGAGCTGTTTCTTGGAAAAAATTGCAGCTTATTTTCAGGCCAATATGGTACTGTTTGGGTTATATGCTTATTTACTAATTACCTATTGTGTTAGGGATGATAAAAGTTGAATTTAGATGTTTACCCACATTTGTGTGGGTGGGGAGGGGGAGGAGAGTGGAGAACCATTTAGGAAAAACCACCCTCAGTATACCCGACCAGGATTTGAACCCTGATCTTTCAGTCGTAGGCAGTCTAGTCTCTTGGGAGAGTAACACCTTAAACCAAGCCACCAAAGCGGGTAGAATTTAGTTACTATTTATATTTACTATTTATATATCCTCTTAATGTTCATTATTTTTTTAAAGATTCAAATTTGAGAGTTGGGATTTGAATTTATGAAATAGTGGATTCGACCCAACTCTAGTAAAATATATAAAGTTATAATAATCTCACCTCTACAAGGGCATCATCTATGATGTGGTCCCTGCGTACTTTAAGCCTGAGGTATGGATTTGTATACTGGCTCCCTCCAGAGTTAAAAATAGACAACCTTCGTTCACTGTACATGCGGATACGATTGTCATAATAAAGTCCTAATGTTTTCGTCGCTGGCATAAGGATGAACGCATAGTTCATGAAGCTAAACTTGCGACCTAAATAAACATAAAATAAATGTTTTGAAATAATGTTATTAGATTAATTAGTTACCTATGTTCAACTGTATAACCAACCCTGAACGTAGTATAGCCATAAAATTGCTTATTTAATACAGATAGTTTGAATTTGGAGGGATAGCCATCCAGCACACTTACCTGAGTGATACTGAACTAGAAAATGTTTCAGTAAAACACTAAAACTGACAAATCACTTCTAATTAGAATCATATTTTTTGTTTTGTGCTTTAAAAACAATTTAAAACAATTTTCCTATCACAACCCATTTAATCAATGTAATATATCAGTTGAGAGCTACATTCAATAAATATGAGTAAATAGGAATAAAAGGATTGAAAACTTGTCATGAAAAAATTAAGTTCTAGAAATTTGCTAATAAATGAAGACCTAGTCCTATTTTTCTATATTATATTAATCATCAACTGTTTACAGCCTGTGGTCAAGTCAAACTAATAAAATGCCTCCATCTTCCTTTACGATCCTATCACTTGCACATTTTTTATTATCGGTTCCTCCCATCTCTTTCTTGGTCTCCCTTACAGTCTTTTTCCTACATACATACTTCATCTGCATCATTCTCTTTTGTATTTTCTCCTTTTCTATCCTCATTATATGACCATACCATCTCAGTCTTGCTTCCTCTACTATTTCAAGTACTCCCTGTACCCCCATTATTTCCTGGATAACTTAATTTCTAATCCTGTTTCTTCTTGTGACAGCTAACATGCTCCTCCCAAACTTCATTCCCATAGTCTCCACTTTCTTAGTCCTTCTTACATTCAATGTCCATGTTCATGCTGCATATGTGACTAATGATACAAAGTACGCCCTGTAAAACACTTACTTACACTTCAAGGGAACGTCTCCCTTCCAAAGCAGGTCATATTTGAGTAATGATTTTAAACCTTTTACTTAAAATAAATCTTGTCTGCATAAACATCTAGTAAATTATTATTGTTTATTAGTCATGTTACTTGTCCAGCGCATAGGGTAAGAATGAAGAAGGTAGAATTAAGAGAAAATTCAAACGGATTTGTTTGAGAAAGAGTGGGAAACCATTTAGGTAAAACCCCCTTCAATACATCCACCCAGGACCTCCCTGTCACCGGCAAATCAGACTAGACGAGCTTGATGTTTAGTCTGTGTCAAGGGCATAAGAAGTTAATTTTTAAATGGGTGGGGAAGGAGGGGTCCTCTATAAAAATGTTACTATACCGTTAGCCAAAAGCCCACAAAATTTGGGTGGAGGAGAGGAGGTAGATTCGGACCTCCCTAAACTACTTATTTCTACACCCTTGATGTGTGTGCTGAAAGATGCAGATTGTAAAATTATTAAAGAGTAGAAAATATGCATACTAAATGTTATAAAAAAACAAGTTATTGACAAGTAAAATGATAACATACACAGTATAAGAGTATTATCTCATAAAAAGTTTTTTTCTCTTCTTTTTTCTCAACTAAAGTGTTTATCAATGTCTCCCAATGTTATGAGAAAAGTTTGTATTGTATACATTTTTATTAAAACTGTAAGATGAGTGGTTAATCCATCCCTATAGATGAGTAGTAAAGGACAACTTGATGTCTGAAAAACTTAGTTTAGTTTAAGGCGTTCCATTAAATAGTTTAGTAACTGTACATGGATTCATTTTATCATGTAGATAAGACAAATCTCTGAGATGTTTTTATGTATAGCATAATGTTAGGGAAAATTTTTGAGGCTAATATAATACACTAGAGCCTATTAAATCTGATGCCTTAGCTCAGTTGGTAGCGTGTCTGTCTACTGAGCAAAGGGTCTTGGGTTTAATTCCCGGCATGGCCAAAAAAGTATCATTGCTGAAATGTATGTTTACCCTTTCACAGTAATGAATTAATGTTTGGGGACTGGATATTGTGTCTGTCCTAGTCTTAAGTTAGATTATAAGGCATATGAAGTTACAACAGGCCTAGCGAGCAGGTAATGGAGAATATATGGCTTGAATAAAAAACTGACCCAGACTACAGGCTGAAAACAGTGATGGGTGTAGAAAATATAAACGAGTACTAAGTTAACTTCTTTAAAAAGAACATAGTTTTGAACTGTGGAGCCAAATTTTTAGAATTAAATACCATAGAATTTGATTTGATTCCTATGCATGTCGTAGCTTCATATGCCTTAAAATCTAACTTAAGACTAGGACAGGCATGACATCCAGTCCCCGACCATTAATTCGTCACTGTGAAAAGGTAAGCCCACATTTCACCAATGATAAATTTTTCGGCCATTCCGGGAATTGAACTCGGGACTCTTAGTTCAGTAGACATATACACTACCGGCTGAGCTAAGGTGTCGGATTAGTATTTTTATATCCTATCCATTATTTAACTTGACAATATAAACTTGTGAATGTTATAGTATTAATAGTCTATTCATTACCAAGATGGTTTTAGTGACATTATTATTTGACTAAATTAAAAAAATATACATAATTTATCTAATATTAAATTTGTTAGCAAATATTATTAAAAAGATTATATTTGGATTCAAAACATTTTTATTTATAAGCTATTTGATTTAAGTTAGTAAGCAAAGATTCAAATTAGTTTCAAAAGTGAAAATGTTGGATTTGCTTCTCAAAATTAATAATAAATTTGAAGCTAAGTGTTAAGTGGCCGTTATTTACATTTGTGGTTAAAACTTTCCAACCTGAATGTGAAGCAGAGTCTCCACTCTTGTAATAAGCAAAATCCTTATCCATTTCTATGGCATCACACAGAGGCTCATTGTAGAACTCTGTGAAAAGAAAAAGAGGACTTCGAGAGTCAAGAACATTGACCCCTAGCTCGAGAGCCAAGGGGTCTTCTTGAGGTGTGTGACGTGGGCCCTTGTTTCCAGTGATATCATTTAGGTGAGAGTCATCCTGAATTGCTGTACTAGTGTCTTCTTGACGCAATTCAGGGGAGTCCAGTTTGCCTGCTAAAATATTGGCATAATACACCACCTGTATGTAACCAGAAAATAAAAAGAGGCATGTATTAAACTATAGAGGAAAACATGTTCAGCAAGTATGAATCATTTTACCCACTAACTATTAACAAATTTAAATAAAATTATGTACTCTGCCGAACCAATGCTTCAGGAAGCTCTACTGCCTTAACAAATCTACTACAACAAATAAGTATTGCAAGTGATTTTTACTTTCTGTAGTGACATTTAAACTTTTATTGAATTTATTTGCTGCCTTAACCTTCAGATACCCTCTAAATAAATCTGACAAGCTTCTTTCACAAATAAATCTGAGAGCCTTCTTACTCAAACCATTTTATCTTAGAGACTTCTTCCCCAAAATATATTTTGTTTGGCCATCTCCTTATGGGTCTACTGGTATGATTCCCTTGCGTTCCACATTAAAATTTCCCATCTTCTTTCTAACTATTGTGGATGAAATATGTTTCCTTAAAAGCTAAAGCTAAACTCTTCATTCATTTCCCTTGGATAGAGTAGCTAATCCTTGGATTGAATGGTCTGTGTACCACTAAAAATATTTAAAAAATGGCTGATAGCCTTATATAATTGGGAGTTCCAAGACATTAAGTGCATGAAAAAATTGTGTTACCTTCATGAGTCTGGTTGGAGCTGTGATGGCATCCTCATCCTGGATGCAGTAGTCCCTAGTGAAATGACCTGATATGACCTTGAGGGTGACCAGTTGCTGCAGGGCCTCTAAAAGGCCTTTCAGTCTAGACCTGGAGTGTCTAGCCCACACCCGGGCCAGCTTGGCCTGTACACACACCGGGAGATGACCTGCTGCCTTGCAGAGGTATGGTAAGGCACGCTCCAGGTACTCGGATGAGCCTAGTGCCGGGATCTCGCACACAATGACCAGAGCTGTCAACACATCCAACGAGTTTCTCCTGTAAACCCGTAGGGAGAGCTTCATATCCTCTGCTAGTGTCGTCAGTGCATTCACAAGTGCACTTTCAAATACTGTGCCGGGAACCTGAAAGTAGCATGCAAAAAAAAAAAAAAA
>CABFWB010002705.1:0-22985 GCA_902151455.1 Timema bartmani | reverse complement strand
GTAAAAGAAAAAGATTCACAAGTGCACTTTAAAAAACTGGGCCGGGAACCTGAAAGTAGCATGAAAAAAAAAAAAAAAAAGAAGACAAAGAATCTAGTAAAATATTTTGACCATTCAACACTAACTTTATTTGTTTTATTTCATGTATGAAAACTGTGTAAGGTAACGTGATGTCAGTATTAGAGAAGGAAGACAAACTGAAAGGATAGTTGGACTAGATCTTGATAGAAACTAGAGTAGCGTCGAATCCACTATTTTATGAGACCGAATCTCAAATTTGAATCTTTAATTTACCTTCGAATCCTGAATATAAAATCTGAATCCGAATCTTGGAAAAAAATTATGAACATAAGCAATATAAGAGACTAAAAGAAAATACTTTAGTGACTAAAAATTCTTATAATCCATTCCTTTAACATTCGTACATTCAGTTAAGTGTTAAATTACTGGTCTGGGGCCTGGCTGTTAAGTTCATCCTATTATAAATGGTTCTCAACCACCAAAAAGCTATATTAGAGCTCTAAAACAAATTTTACAAGGAAAAAGTATATAAGTAAATATATACATATATTTATCTATTTTTTTCTTCGAGAATTTGATGATTGAATCTTGAATATCCTTAAGGATTCTGGTTCCTATTCATAATAATAATAATATTAATAATACTTAGCTCCGCGTCTTACAACCCGTTCAGGTTATACACTTAAGTACTAATTAAGCTAATGGGTTAGGAATTGGGAAGGTTGACTATAGAGGAAGTGAACCCGCATTTGTGTGGAGGGAGAGTGGAAAACCATTTAGGAAAAACCAGCCCCAGCTCACTCAAGCGAGATTCAAACCTCGATCTCCCCATCCTCAGCAGTCTAGCTCAACACGAAACTAGAGCATTAGCTAACCACGCAACCTAGGCGGGTCTATTTATACCATGGAAACAAATAATCTCATCTCTTCATTTCTTTACATGCATTCTTCTTCACACTAATTCTTCTGATCACTTTAAAAGTTACACATAATTTTGAATTTTCAGAAATATTCCTTTATTGTATCTAAGAAACTATCAATCCTCCATCTAGTAATATCAATATGGAAACCTATCATCTAGCAACGATGCAAATTTCAGCTACCCTCCAACTTTTTTTTAAATAACTGTTGGTTATTTTCGTGTTTTTTGCAATTATAAACGAATATTTCAAAAAATTCAAAATTATGTGTAATTGTGAAAGTAACTAAAAAAAGTAGGTGTGAAAAGATTATGAAGAAATAAAGAGATTTTTTTTTCTATCAAAGCCTAGCCAAACCATCCTTTCAGGTAGGTGTCACTCATTATCAATTAAATTGAATTATTTTATAGCACTTCCGCAATGTTTCCATGTGTTTCTAAGTCAGTGGGTAATTATATGTTTTAGTTTAGCTGTAAAGTATGTTCAATTGAGGAGTGTCAAATTAATTTTGATGTGTTTACTTATATGAGGAACCATTTGCTATTGATTAAAAGTTGCATATAAAATACAAAGTAAAACCCTACATATGTATTTTCCGTTTGATATTCCTCCTAGCCCACTTCGGTGACTGCATGGTCTGAGACATTAGTCTTGCAGTAGAGTAGACTGCCAATGACGGGGATATAGAGGGTTGAATCTTGTTTCGGTGTAGTAAGGGTGGTTTTTATAAAATGATTTCCCACTCTCCCTCCATGCAAATGTGGGTACTCTTCCTCTAACCTTCCTAATCCATAAAACCATCAGCATAATTGGAACATAAACATATAAGCATAAGATGCAATGCTAAAAATATGTCTTCTATATGCATTATCATTAAGGATTTTGGTAAATAAATATTTGAATTCTTGTCATAAAAAAACTATAGTATTGGTTTAAAAATTCTCTGAAAATAAACAAAAACTTTGTCATAAAAAATAGTTTTGTAACAATTCTAAAAATAAAAAAACAAACCTTTTTTGCACGGTTAGACCACCATTTTAAAAATAATTTCAGAGAAAAAACTTTTGTAAGTTGACAAATCCTTGAAGAGCTATTTAGAGTGGTCCGGTCCTACATTTATTTAACTAGATGCCTCTTTAAGTTGTGACGTGATTCTCGTCTGGAAATTGTTAGTAAATAAGACACTTCTAGGAGTTATTTCCAGTAATGGTCCATACTCGGTATATTTTTTTAATTTATATACCCCTAGACGCTATTTAGAGTGGTCTTTCCTTTTAAATTCCCGACAAATGGACATATTCAAGCACTTTTCCCATGTTTTTCCTCGATGCACAAAATTTATGCTTAACTCCCAATCAGTGGCTACCTTGTCATTATTTTAGGTGTTTTTACAACTATAATATAAAATCAAATCATAAAAGAAAGAATGATAAGTTATTTCAGCTCACCATAAAAACAAAAAATTCAATGAAATCACAAAGGAAATTAGAACTTCTAAGGCTTGCAAAGATCACAAACAACCAGAGATAAATATAGCAAATGACATAGAAAAATTAGTTAAATATATTATTTTTTTGTCTATAAAGGAAATATAAGTAATGTGTAATCTCACCATATAATGAACAAGCTTGTTGATGATTACTTTTAAATTGTCAAAGTAAATCAATACATAATAAATATTTTGTCATAGATTAGAGATGTCATCTAATAAAACTCATGGGTTTCAAGAAGTGTATTTAAGTTTATATAGATGAGAATAAAACTATTATTTGCGTTTTAACAAACAAACAAAATTTTGCAGAGAAACCATGAATTTCGTTGTAAAATAAGAGTATTATTAAAAATGTGTTAAAAAAAAAACTTCGATTTCGCTTGCAAATACAGTGAACTTAAACTATGTAGCAATGATTTCTTTGAAAATGAAACTAGTTTTAGTGATTTCAAGATGGATTTTTCAAATGTTTCGTAAAAACACGGTTCGCAAAAAGTGGGTATCCCTACCTATCATTTATGGATCATCTCCTTTAACTATTTTTTGTGTGTGTCTCTTTTAGGAAATTGTGCCACACATTTTCCATATCCTACTGAAAAATTTCAATGAAACAGAACCTAGTAGGCAATATTAAGTTATTTTAACCAACCACTTTTATTTAAAGAGGCAAGCGTTACTTCTTTGTCCAGAGGCAGAAATATAATGTATAGATTCACTTTCTATTGAAAAAATGATTTGTTCATTTTATTTACTCCCATCTCTGTTTTCTATACTTTTTACATAAATAAATTTCATTTATTTGAGGTATTTAACACGTATTTTCTGAACCAATTAATTATATCAGCTCATGAGAATATCTATAAGTTAGAGCAAAAGTTCCTACCAATTTTGTCCGGAAAGGTATTTTCACATAGCCTCCAGGGTTCTTTTATATGCCACAATTGGCATGGAACCGACGGCTTTACTTACTCTGAAGAAAGTTGTGCTAAGGATTTTTAACGCTCAAGAAAACTCTTGTCAACCCCACTGGATTTGAACCCATGAACATTGAGTCCTGAGGTGAGCACTTTACCCCAAGACCACAGAGACCAATTTTATAAATAAAATTATGTATCTTGAAGAGTGAAAGAGTATTTTTATAAACCGAATTAACTTTAAAATGTGATATTTACTGAAAAGATAAGAATTATCATTAATTCAAAGAAAAAGATCCCTGTTAGAAATCAAACTATTTTAATTACCGCGTCTTACCACCTGTTCAGGTTATACGCATATACCGATATGATAGTTGCTCTAATGGGGTAGGAATGAGGCAGGCAGCATTTTAGAGGAAATCTACCCATACCTGTGTAGGAGAGTGGAAAACAATTTAGGAAAAACCACCCTCAGTAGATCTGACTGGGATTTGAACCCCGATCTCCCTGTCATCAACAAGCCAGTCTAACATAAAAGTAACACCTTAGACATTTATCCAATGAAATTGGTAGATCTAACCTGAAATAACTTATTTCATTAAGGTGGGTATGCGAGAAAAGGTCAGTGTTTTTTGCAGTTTTTGTCAAACTTTTTTTTTAGGTCAAAATAGTTTTTATATAAAAACTTTTTTTTACCAAAATAAATTTAATATTGAGGTTCAGTATAAAAATAAGGTTAAATAATTTTCTTCACATGGCAACCTTAACAATTACTGAATATATGTCAAGAGTGTCCCGGAATTTAATGACAGCTTTTTCTCTTCATTTAAAAAGTTCATCATCTAATGATCATGACAGATATTAAACAACTGTTGATGTGTATTAATTACAACTTGTGAATGTGAGGAATGCCAGGCCTCTACCGTGGTTCGGATTTCACGTTAAACTGTAGGTCCTCCATTTCATCTTAAGTGCGTATAACCCGAACGGGTAGTAAGACGTGGTGATGATGATGATAATAATAATAATAATAATAATAATAATAATAATAATAACTGTTGATATCGCCATGTGCAGAAAATTAATATCCATGTTTCTACTGAAGAAATGTTTGATTTATTACGGCCAAAAAAAGTTTTCTATATAAACTGCAAAAACACCTTTTCTTGCATCCCAGACACTCCCACCTTAAGCATATGGAATAGTGATTAGAAATTAGACTAAGATTAGTTATTCCTTAGTGGCTAAAAGTTAGACTGAGTTATTAATTATTCCTTAATAAAATCAATGCCATCATTTTAAATTAGAACTATAACTAAATCTTTAATAATAAAGTAAAGAAAAGTTGTCACCTGAAACAAAGCCTGATATGCACGCCGAAGACTTAGTACATCCACACGAAGTTCCTCTAAGCCCCGCTCTTTCTTGGCATTGCACTCCCCTTCCTCTTCACGACTGTCCTCGTCCTTATCAGTTTCTCCTTCTAGCGTTCTCACATCCTCCTTCTTAAGTTTCTTTAAATCTCCCGAAGCTTTATCTAACATAGCCTCTAGTGGAGACTCTGGGCCTGTGCGCTGGAAGCTGCGACTCAGCGAATCCACACTCGAGAACACTTCTCCGAGTGTACGAATTAACAGAGAGTAAGAATTTTCTTGTCGACAAGTCTCAAGAATGCTTATTAACTTCTCTTCCGTCAAGAAGGCTATTGGTTTCCCTACAAAAGGCAAAAAGAGAAAACAACTAAATTACTCTGAAAATGTACCAAACAATTGAATGAAAGTTTCAATTAAAGATACATTTACTGTATAAAATAATTTCAAACTTAGGTGTAATATTCAGTTAAAATGATTTAAAAAGATTTTTAAGTTCAAACAGTAAATTAAGGACCAAAACTATGAAGCTTCTTTGAATGACAACAGTGTTTAGATGCATGGAGATTAACATGGAGGAAGTAAGCTGTTATTATTCAGATGAGCTTTATAGTCTTAGCTCTAAGGTGACTCTTTAGCGTTAGTAAAATCTTGCATCGACTATTCCCCTTACCACAAAAAACGATTTCAAGAAATAATATGATTAAAAAAATACAGAAAATAAATAAAACCATTTTAATAATATCCCTCCCGCCAAGGGTTCCCAAAGCTTGGCCTGCCGGCCATTTGTGGCATAAGTTTATAGTGTGTGACTCCCCATCATGTTTTATAAGGAAAACTAGTTGAAAAATGAGTTACATTTGAAAGAAAATCCAAGTATTATAATAAGTTTTAAACAAATGTATTAAATTATATTAGAAATTCTTTTATTTGATTTTATGCTTTTTATATATTGTTTCCTGGATTAAAAAATATACATTATATATTTATTTATATCCAAAAATATGTGTGTAATCAGCTACGTTTGGTTTTAGAACTGATACTTAAACCAAATCCTTAAGAGCCCCTGCCTTATGCCATCAATTCCATATTTATTTATATACATATTAATTACAAACCTGTGGTGGTGGACTGTGCTGTAGATTGATTGTCCGGTTGTGATGACTTGATAGCACACTGTGCCATGGTCTGTGTCACTGGCATAGTTGACGGTTTTAAAATAGAGTTTCCATCGTTACTAGTTTTGACTGTAAATTTTACTTCTGTGCTTGACTGTGTTCTCGCCACTTTGCTCGGCTGCGCATCACAAAGCCTTGCTTCTTGGGAATATAGTTGAATAGCTTGAGCAGCTGCTTGATTGGGAGTTAGATTTTTCACCTATAATTAAATAATATAATAGTTAAATTTACCAAAAAATATGCACAATGAAATTTTGCAGTTAGAATTATTCTCTTCAATAAACATTAATTAGCAAATATGTTGATGGAAGATTAGTTGAAAAATTCAGTTTATTCATTCAAATTTTGTTATCAGTGTTGTGATGGTGAGCGAAATTATTTATAATTTTACTATCATGGGAAAATACAGCATGGGGGACCAAGAAAGATATGGGAAGAGCAGATAACAGAAAGTGTTCAAATGAGAGGAGAAGAATGGGAGCAATTAAAGGAGGAAGAGTGGTGGAAGAATAGAAGAAGATGGAGGTATTTTACTAAACTGATCCGGCCACAGGCTGATAACAGTTGATGATAATGATGAGTGACATTAGAGTTTGTGAATAGAACCCAATACTATTTGGTGTGAAGCTAAGTTCTAACGTTTCGTCATTAATTATCATCACATGCTAAAGTTCACTATTTAGTGCCGAGTTTGGACTCGTGAAACCATAAGCTAGTTGAAGTGTATTGTGTACCGAGTCATGATAGCTAAGAGATTCATTGCACCTTTAATTTATTTCTACCTGATAACATGAAAAGAGCAAAAAGTCTCCCTTTGTTTCTTAACCCTTTTAGTGCTACACCTATTCCAGAATTTGCGTGCAAAGAGTGACAGAGGCCTGTTAGGTTTTGTGTGTGAAGAATGCCACAGCTATTTCCTCATTTTTGTAAGGGTTAAAAATAAAATTCGCCAAATCTTTATTTATGAAACCATTATTTTGATTTTTCTATCATTTTAATCCGCATGTATTGTTCCTTAATAATAATAAATTAATACAATTTATTTAACATTATGTAGTTTCTAAATTTTTAATTTTTTTTCAAAACTAAGACTAATTAACATAGTTAAAAGAATTATACATAGCCCTACATTTCACTATTATTTTGAGGTAGTGCATTTAGTTTTATACAAGAAAATATATGAATACCGTATATATGATTAAAAATAGGAACTACAGGAATTTTTATTTGATATCCTACATTGGATATTTTTGGGCTGTTATTGCTTACCTTACAAAAAAATTTATTGTATTTTATACCTCATGAATAAATATTTAGGCCTACACATAATGAATGCATTTTTCAAAAACCTTTTAAAATTAATTATTTCATATATTATTTTTACATATTATATAAATTTATAAAGTTATCACGCCTATTTATGTACATTGGTAAAGAAATCTTTTCATTCACATGACATAACATGAAAATTTAAATAGTATATTTTTCTAAGCTCAAAACAATTTAACCCATACATTTGAAAACTGTTTACAAAACTATTTATATCAGTATAAATGTTAGCCACATTTATGGTTTTCCATGCAGTTCAAACGTAAACTGGCGTTGCACTTAGCACATTGAGTACATGACCATCACCATTGTAACTGTACTAAACTCCCAGTTCCAACAGCAACTATTTATGGTTGATTTTTGTTGCCAACCTTATATAAAAATAATAAAGGGAAATGTTCTCTTTCCAGTGATGTATGACACTACTATACTATCTATCAGGTTAAGAGAGAACTAGCGCAATTCTAGAGAACTGACCTTATCAGCTCTGGCACTTTTAATGGTAATAGGCGGAGTCGATCAAATTGGATTGTGGCACTTTTAGCAACAGTATGCGAAGTTTTGGCACTAAAAGGGTTAAAGAAAAGGTAGTGAGACCACTCAGCCCTTCTCTCAACATTCGGTAAGCAAAACAAGAAAATTATCAACTTAAAACTTAAAATAGTAGGTTAAGAATGACTGTGAACAGAGAATGAGCCTTGCTAGATACACGTATTCAGGAGCTATAAAATATTATTCATGTATGTAGGCATTTAAAATCACTTAGCCTAATTCTAATAACTTATGTATGTAGTGTCCACTTAAAACCACTAAGCATTCACCCCTAAAATTCACCATTCACCCTCAAAATTCCACAGCTAATTATGAGTAGCTTTTAGAAAAGCTAGTAAAATGTTTTGCTCTTTAATTTAAATCGATAACTTTGCACATAAATTAAGTTATGGAATCCTTTTATTTTGTACAAGACACTTCCAATTTTAATTCAATTTGCAAATTTGGGCTGAGCTGCTTTCAGAAGCGTAAGTTCAGAAAAGTAAAATTCTAAACTAAAAAAAATTACTTGCCTAGTCATAAACATTTTCTCAGAATATGTAAGTCTGCCATACATAAATTAAATTGTAGAATTAACACAAAGAAGACTTTTGAATTGTTTACTAACAAATAATTATGGATAATAACAGGATACTACCAAAATTATAGTTTATAAAATTAACAAGAATCTATCTATAAAGATAATAACTATAAATTACTTTTCCACTCGATGCACAGTGCTGGTTATCACAATTTGTATTTCCACAGCCATCGACAAGCTGGTAGAAGTAGCGCTCAATAAGCTTTTTGGCAGAGGCTCTCTTCATGGTTTCAGATTCCACAGGCAAACTATTGGATGAAGAAGGTGACACAGCTTTGGATGACACAACAGCAGTAGAAGCGCTAAAGGAGAGAAAATGTCAGCACCATATAATTATAATTATAGTCACTACATTACAAACGTGGTAGGAAGGACCATTTAAAAATACATACTGCTTTGCAGTCAACATTATAACATTTTACAACACTAGAATCCAGGATTTATGAGAGGTGGGTGGAGGAGATACATCATATCCGAGCCCGAGGGTCTAAAAGGGGCCTGGGAATTTCCTAGTATCTCAAAATAATATTTGCATATACTAAAGACTAGCATTCACATTTCCACTACTAGTACTATATGAAATTATTAGTATAGGTATAGAGTTTTTTTCTTTTTCTTTTTTTTAGATATTAGAATATAAATAATAAATAATTTAATGTTTTTTTTTGTTTTTTTTAGATAGTGTAACGAATTTCGGCGGTTTGATTAATTAATTATGTAATTGCCCCGCGATTGGGCGACAATTGTAACAATATAAAAGATTGATGATGTAATTGCTCCACTTTTGGAAGACAATTGTAACGTTATCGACGATTTTGATAAAGTGATTTCCCGCGATGGGGAGCCTATTGTGATTAAGTTGAATGTTATTGATATAACTGGTAATTATAGCTCCGTGATCGAGCGCCAATTATTATATTTCCGTCACGCGTTGGGCGTCTATTATAATGCTATTGTAATGTTTGATGTATAATTGGTGTTTTATAGCTCCGTGATCGAGCGCCAATTATTATATTACGGTATTATTCACATATAATTGCCCCGATATTGGGCGACAATTCTGATGATATGGAATAATATTAGATATAATTGGTATTTATAGCTCCGTGCTTGAGCGCCAATTATTGTGATATGGAATGTTGATGATATTAATACAACTGTTTATGTTGTACAAGCTTTATTATTTCTTTCTTTACACTTAGATGAAATTAAAGTCTGTATTGACTGTGATCACTTTTACATTATCGTTGATACACATTTCCTATATCTACTACTGCATGTTTACTCCGGCCCTCCCTCTACGTCTACCCTCTCTACTTCACCGGCACATTCTGTTTACGTCTACCCTCTCTCCTTCACCGGCACCTTCTGTTTTCATCTACCCTCTCTACTTCACCGGCACCTTCTGTGTATCCTTCTACGTATATTTTCATTATATGCGGATGGGTCCCTTGCTTGGACATCTCACGACACTGTCAAGAGTAACCAATCAGGTATTTCTCTGCAACAGGTGCAGTGAAAGCTAGCTTCCTATTGGATATAGGGAGCTGGCTTTTCTCGCTAGTTTGTTAAATACTGCGGAGTTATATTTTGAGAAAAATAAACAAGTTTTTCTAGTGAAATCCTTTTACAGACTATTCTGCGAAAACGCGTGATTCTCCATGGATGAAGTAAAAGGATAATTTACATACGATACTTTAAAGAAAAATACCCTCATCCATGACTTCTTAAATATATGAGAGCAGTCCAAAAATCAACTACATTATAATAGGCCTAATAATTAATTATTCTTTTATACAGAATTAATGGAAAATGAAAGGGGCCTGAAAAATTTTTGTGCCCCTAATAAAATTCCTCTCAGAGGCCCTAGCTATTATAGTTTTATAGCTATTGATACTAACCATCGAACGTAACAGCTATAGATCATTTGACTTGACACATGAATAGGCCTAAATGAAAAAATTGTTTTGGTAACTTATATAAATATCAAAAAAGTTTCTTCCTATCTAAATTGGACTTTATGTCCAGTAGACTCTCAATCCATTTTATCCTTTGTTAATGTTTATAGCTACAAACAAAATTGATATACATAAACTAATTATGAGTTTTAGTGCTAAAAGGGACAATGCCATTATTTACCATTTTTATTTTAATCACTTATTTGACTTTAAAAGCTCTTTATTTCCATTTACTAAAACCGGCATGTCAAACTCGTTTGAGCATAAGAGTCACATTGAAACTTGAAACTTTTGCAGCTCATAAGGTTTTAAAAAGCTTAGTTTCAAAATCCTTACTATTATAAAATTATTTTCATAGACTTAGCCTCCCTTCATTTTTACCAGAAAAATGAAACCTTTTAATTTGCAGCAATGGAGTGGGTGCTAAGCTATAAGCCTCGGGTTAAAGTCACTATATAAAATAAAGAGAATGCATTTCTTAAAGCCTGATCTTTCGGGTGTTTGTCACTTTCCATAAGAGAACACAACTGTTCAAACATTCCATTTTTTCCAAACAATGCACATATTTGGTGTGTGAATTAAACAGTTTTTGGGAATCAACCTCTTGTGAGTACATACACACATATAAATACATAATCATGCCATTCGTTCTCTTGTGGGGTAGGCAATAAACTGTTCATATAACTCAAAAAACAACTTTGTACTTAATCCATCTTCACTAAGTTTCTCCACCCTTCCCTGTCCTTGCATACTCCATTCGCTTTAACAACATCCATACACCGAGTCATACATGCTCTTTTATTCCTAAAACTCTTAATGCTACTCTTCTTCTCACGTTCGTCAACAACATTTAGCCACGTCTTACATGGCCTACCCCTTCCTTTTGTTCCAAACACCATACCGTCACATATTTGCTTTGTAACTAAACCCATACTCATTCTCTTAACATGCCCCAACCAACTTAAAGAGCTTTTTTCCTATTGACCTATTGGATTGCCTTTCAAACCGCACTCCTTCAGTACCCATTCATTACTGACTCTGTACATAAGAGTTTTTCTACATAAATTTCTTGTTAATAAAGAGTACAAATTTAGTACACCAACCCCACTGGCTAGATTAGGCACCCCCAAGAAATACCAAGTTTTATTTCCAAATGTCATAATTACAAATTATATATTTCTTGAGTGTTTATAAAAATAATATTTGGGCCACATTGCATGTTGGTTCATCAAAAGATATGCGAGCCAGACAGAATCTTGGATTGTGCTAGAAGGTCAGTTTTTAAAACTACATTATTGTGAGTTATTAATTTGAAGTAGGCCTACCTAAGCATAATTGAATGAGTAACTTTTAATTAAGGATGCTTAAATAAGGATAGAAAGGCCAAAGTGATGGGTCATTTGAAAATAATTCTAGGTCTTCTCTAGACCAATGTCAAGTTTGGCCTTTGTTAATTCAGTATTTAGAGGAATTAGAATGTATTGGTTGATTTAATTTATAGAAGCCTATTTGTGACTCTTCTGAAATAACTACAATTTTTTTTAACATCGGCTCTTTTAGCTCCGGGGGCCAGTTTCGTAGTCATATTTAGTAACCCTAAATAGAAAGTTTAGGCGCTATCCTCCCTAAAACCGAATGAAGTACATTTCATAGTCACAGTTTAGTTGCGCTGGCCAATAAATTTTAGTATCGGTCCGACCTAAACTTTAGCAGCGCTGCGAGCACACTAAATCGACACTATTCTACTTTCAAGATGGATTACGATCGGGTTTTTGATGATGATCTAGTAGATTTGGTTGAGGTTATTAGTGGCATCGATAAGTTACCTGAACCAAAAGATATTTGCAGGATGCGGAAAACCCTGTCAAATTCTATTCCATCATCGTTCCACTGTTGACTGGTCCAAACCAAAACGCCCGCTGTTTGCCAGTGCCACCTTTAAAATTGTGGTCCACAAGAGTTATTATACAGGCGCCTATATTTTCGTTATCTTTGTTTATTTATTTGTTTACTTACAGCATGGTCCAAGACATCTGGATAGTTCCGTAAAAATATAAATTCTAGTTATATTCTACATGAACCATATGCGATAAATATATAAATATAATGTGTATATGTAAACGAACGTTTCACTTAAATATAATCTAACCTTATCAAAGTTAAAATTCAATATTTGACCAAACTATATTATTTGACCACAAACTTTTTTTCTTTATTTATTTTATCAACAATCCCATGAGCCTTGGGATGGTACAGTATATTTAGTTGTGGGGATTGTTCAGATTATAGAACCATATTAATAATTTAACATAACATACCTGTAGGCCTACACTTTTTTTCTTGTTAATTTTCTTGTTCAGCTAAAGCTTATTCTATATAGTTTAACGAAATTATCAGTTTATCACTGTTTTCCCATTGATGTATATAATATATACATAGTTGTTTGGTCTATCCACATATTTACAACAATGGGATAGGGATGGTTAAAGTATAGCTTTGAGCAAATGCACCCTCATTTGCAGGTGGAGGAGGAAACCATTTATGGAAAACCACACCTATCATACCTGACCAGGATTCGAACCCTGAACTCAATACTATCAACAATCTGTTGTGTGAGACATTTACAATTAATATGAATATTGTTAAAGACAATTCAAAAATATTATATATTTTGCAGTAGGTTTGTGGTGATCTAGTTCGGTAGAGCTCTGCCACCATAACCATGATTGTCAAGGTATTGTATGTTAAAATGAAAATATGGCTGGTCCCAATATTTGTTTCTCAATTCCAAAAATGTCAGCATATTTTGTAAGATAGGCCTAGTTTTTTTTCATATAATGTAGGCTTTATATTCTTTTAAAGTTTGTAGGCCTACTTTATGTTGAAATTATTATTATTGTTGTTAGCACCGCGCCTTACTACCCGTTCGAGTTATACGCACTAACGCTAATGTGCAATCGTAGGGTGATTGTGAAATGAAATAGAGGACCTAAAGTTTAACGTGGAATCTGAACCACAGTGGAGGCCTGGCATTCCACACATTTCACAAGTTGTGATTAATACACGTCTTGTCAGAGGTGAAGGAAGGGTTTGGCAATCAGATAAATCTGTGCCGGGACCGCATTTATAAACTCACAACATAGGAGGTCTAGGGAAATTAATAAATCATGAACTAATAGAGATATATTTTTTTGTCTTCTATTGCAAATGTTGCATTAAAATTTGATGAATGCAATTCCCGAACCAACCATAAATAAGATAGTTTTCAAAAACTTTGTTGATAATTATAGTAATTAGTTTTTAGGTGGTATCTAATGAGTTGACAGGCCACCTCTTGGAATATGTCAAGTTCCCAACCACAAACCAGGAAGTTGAAAGAAAACTACCGCCTGTTCTGGAACATGTACTATTTCCCCGATGCATCTGGGTGTATTGATTGCACTCATGTAGCAATCAAAAGCCCAGGAGGGGAATTTGCTGAGATATTCCGGAACAGGAAACAGTACATGTCCCTAAATGTTCAGGTATTTGATTTATCTATTGAAGTTTTTTTATACACTAATGGGGTATGGATGAGGAAGGAAACAATTAAGAGGTAATCCACTTGCATTCACACGGAGGGAGAGTGGGAGAGTCTTGTTATATCTATGTCACTAATTATACGCATTATCATTGGCTGCCTGGAGTGATGTCACCAATATTACGGACAGAAACGAACTTCCTCGAGCAAGCCCCCTATTACTTCGAGTGACTAAAACAATCAAAACTATCTTGACTATGAAACATACTAAATTATTTAGGGTGAGTGCGTCGGTAAGGAGTGCTGTGTAGTCCTAAAGTTTAGTAAGAGTTTAGTGAGCTGACTATGAAACCAACCACAAGTCTCAGATTTTTAGAGTAGATTTTGAATGATCCTTTGTTTGATGCTACACATAATGAAGAAGACCTAGCTTTAAATTTTTTATACAAGCTAAACAATATTAGAGAAGCTAAAACAATATTAATGAACTACATGATCTAGAACAGTGTTTTTCAACCTTCTTGAATATGCGACCCCTTTACAAGTAAAAAAATTCTGACGACCCCCTAGACATAATACAATTATATGAGTGATTTCAAATAAGACGTATTTGGCGTTGTTAGGCGGGAAGGGGGGAGTGCGCGCGCAGGTTGGTTGAAGGTCAACAGTCGTTTGTCAGTTGTCAGAGTAAAAAATAAACAGGCACAGCCTTCTCACTGAAATTATTGTTGAATCTTTAATGTAGTGTAGATTGTAAAACTTTTCTCTGAAATAGTTATATTTTTATTGTAGTATAGGACCTACACTTGCTTTTTATTTTACCTGGCTTGAGACCGCAACCCCCCAATAAAGCCCTTGCGGCCCCCCTGGGGGTCGCGACCCACAGGTTGAAAAACACTGATCTAGAAGACAGACATGTTGCAGTAAATGTATTTTAAATATAGCTTAGACTTTTACAATGATTGAAAGCCTACTCATTAAATTCTTTCATTCAAATTAACAAAGAGAAAATAAACTTGCCAATTGAAACCAAATTATCAAAGTTTAGGGCCTATCCTCTCTCCCCTCAAACATCCCCACCTCTTCAGAGGAAGCAGTTATGTAAGTTAATCATTTTAGTTTTCTCTAAAATCTGAAGTGTCATGTGATTTTTTTTGTCTGGTATTCACCACGAAAGAAAATGTATTGGGGAAGAGAATTCTGTGTTCGAAAATGACAAAATTTTATTTCGTCTCTAAGACTTGTATGGGTATTTTAATCTAATATAATAGATCAGCTCACTATATCATTTTAAATTTATAATTTTTTCAATTCTTTAGAACCAATATTTGTAATATGGATTTACATATTTATTCAAATATAAATTCACAGTGTCAAAGAAGTTTCTCATAAAATAATCTATATTTGAGTACCTATTTTACTGCAGTAAGTTTTTTATTTCTAACTAATATACAATACTTTAGCAATTTATGAAGGCGTCAAGAATTGGAGTTGAAAAGTAGAAAAATAGAGGAGTCGGAGTTGAAGGCTCGGTGTACTGACTACACAGTCCTGGTAGGTGCATGAATATTTTCAAATATATAGTCCAGGCTTATTTAGCACATTTAAAATTTAATATAAATTCAAAAGTATCAAAAAGATTTATTATCCTTTCTTTATTTCCCTTTCTAGCTAATGACAACTTTTTATATCTATATTAAAATGACATATTCTACTGCTGTGAACTAAATATTCTATTTAGAATTCAAATTACAGCTTTTAATGCTACCAACTTTACTAATATGTTACAATACTTGTTTTTATTAGGCTTTATTAGGTTTTTTTTAGGCCTTTAACTTGATAAGGGTGTAGGTTAATTTAGAAGGGCTAAGATTTTGATGATTTTGCATATTTTTTTTTTGGCAAACCTGGAACATTGTTCAAGTATATACAAATGTGTTTCATAAGAAACTTCGCTGATTTAAATTAACTTTGTTAAGGCATTTTTTGCATTTTTCTGTGTTTTTACGCAAATATGGCATTTTTATAGGTTTTTCAGTCATTTGAAGTAGTTTTTATTATTTTTGAGTCATTTAACTATGATTAGAACATCTCTGCCAACGTCATAACAAACGGTGGTGTCAAGACGGCGGTTAGCCTACTTGCACCCTACCCAGTCTCTTCCTTCCGGTGATAGCTGGATAGCTCTTCCCCCTCCCCGCTAGAATAGTGGGGCTGTAAATGAACTCGTTTAAACCAGTCTGAGCAAGTTTTGCAGATAATGGTAGCTCAATGTCTCTTTACATTTTTCGGAAGCAGTACATGTTGTTTATGTGAATTTCAGCATTCAACATGCCTAAAGTGAAAGAAAATGCCTCACATAAATTTAAACTTTTCGCTGCTGAATATGTTGAAAAATTATTCTCTATCGAGGGGTAGTATATTGCAAAATTTGTGACGTGAGAGTTGCCACAGAAAAGAAATTTACTGTGCAGATGCATGTCAAGAGAGAAAAACACAAACAAGGTCTTTAGCAATTCTAGGATGAGAAAAAACTAAAGCAAATACTCCTTGGCCAAACCAGCGAGTATTCAAAACATTCTGCATATTAAGAAGAATTGTGTGAAGCCTTCATTTGTGCTGATATTACCTTGTGCAAAGTTAACAATTCAAGATTGCGCAGCTTTTTAAAAAAGAACACTTGGAAGTCTTTGCCGGACTCCCCCACACTAAGAAAAAATTATGTCACAGCCGTTGCTATGAAAACACCATGAATAAGATACGAGAAAAAGTAGCAGAAAAGAAAATATGGATGTCTATGGCTGAGACAACCGACTCTAGGACGATATGTACGATGGAAGAAGATGGCCCTGATGAACATTTTCTCATCAATTGTGAACATTTAGAAAAAGTGAATTTTTCTACAATAAGCAAATCCTTTGATAGGTCCTTGAGCTTAATATGGCCCGATGGCATCCAACACGACAATGTCCTGCTCTTCATGACTGATGCTGCACCTTACATGATAAAGGCTGCTAATGCTATGAAAGCGATGTACTCAAAAATGGTGCACCTAACATGTCTAGCACATGCCTGCCACAGAATTGTTGAAGAGATAAATTTAAGGCAATTCATTGAAGTTGACCAGCTGATTGGATGCGTGAAGAAAGTTTTTCTGAAGGCACCATCTCAAGTGGTACCATTCAAGTCGGACGCCCTGAACGTTCCTTTGCCGCCGGCTCCCATTTTAACCAGATGGAGCACTTGGAATGAAGCATGCAACTATTACTGTGCGAGCTTCCAAGTCATGAAAAAGATCATCGACACATTTGACAGCAATGAAGCAACCTCAATTAAAGTTGCGCAAGAACTTCTTTCTGAACCTGAAATTGCAGGTAAGTTTTCCTATCTAAAGTCGAATTTTGGATTTCTACCTAGTGCCATTACTTCCTTGGAGAAGTCAGCAGTTCTATTAGTGGATCAAATATATTTGATGAAGAAAGTTGTGAATAACCTAAATATTGTGACTGGAAAAGTGGGAAAGGTTGTGCAAAAGAAAACTGAGCAAGTTTAAAAAAAAAATTAAGGATATGAAATGTTGTGCTTAGTTGCAGATGAGCTATCAGGTAAAAACTTTTCCCATCATGAAATTTCAGAAAATTTTGAACAAAGCGACGTAGTTTATATCAAGTATGCTCCTGTGGTGTCAGTAGAAGTGGAAAGGAGCTTCTCTATGTTTAAAGCCTTGCTAGCAGATAATAGAAAATCATTCTCTTTCGAAAATCTGCACATGATTTTTGTTTTGTGCATTGCAATTCTAGACTGTTGAAATAAAAACTCTTAAGTTTGCCATGTCAAATTAAATTGTCAGAAAATGTAAGTTGAATTTTTATGTATTTTCCTTATTTTATATTAAATATTTGTTGTTGACAAATAAAAACTTTTATTTTGGCACAGAAACGGAGCATTAAATTACATTTTAATGTTTCGTTTTGGTTTACTTGTTTTAGTAAGGAAAAAATAAATATTTTTTTTGTCATTTTTTGTTTTAAATAGCATTTGTTTAAATCTTTTGGGTCATAAATGCATTTTTAATATGGCATTTTATACCAATTTTTAGGTCATCAAAATTCTAGCCCTATTAATTAGGTTATTAAAAAAATTGCCAGTTAAAATAGGCCTGGGTCTACTTTTATTTGGGTTGCCACTAATTTTTAACATTTAAATTCCCTGACATTTCCAGGTTTTCCAGACAAAAATATAATAGTTCCAAGAATTCAATATAATGTGGCAGGAATGAGAAGGTATCTTAGAATAGATGCACACACATTAGCATGGAGAGAGAATGCGTAACCCACCCCAAGTGCACCTAACCGAGATTCAAACCTCAACCTTCCTGTCATTACATGCAATGCAAGTAGTCTTTGCCCCAACTCCATAATTAATGATAACCACGTTTACTAAAGATACAAAACTTTAGGACCTGGGCCCATCATGAACAAATAAATTTATTGTTTACTTATTTATTTGAAGCTTGTTTTTGGAGTATGGATGCGCTGCTTTTAAAACATTTATACAAAACAAACATTTATTTCTAGTTGTAAATAGTGGGTGGTTTAGAGGCAATCTTTTGGACTTCAAAAAAAATACCATACACATGTAATTTTAGAATTGAAAAACATTCAAATAGATCTGTATTTGAGCATGCCTAAAGGCTCACTAAACTGAAAAAGAAAATTTGCAATGCTTATGACATGTTAAATAAACAATTTTGCTATGACGCCATAACATAATAATTAATTGAAACTTTATTTTTTTTAAACCACGTTACAAATGATAAAGAAAATAATGATAAAGCAACGTTTTGTCACTGTTTCGGAACTAAGAATACAAAATATCAAATGTACGCACGCGTAGGCCTATTATGTTACATATCAAAGGCTGTGCAGACACTTTCTCACAACTAGAACGGTGACCACGGTGCATACGCTGATGTTTACACATGCACAGATGTTCTTGGATTACGTAATTCTGCAATATAGCAATAGCCTTCACTGTGAAGTTCACAAATTATGATCACAATTTTAATTAATTAATAAGCAGTAAAACATTAATGTTAAAATAGGTTGTAATCAAAATATTTAAATACTTTCAAAAATTTGACTTTATGATATTTTAAAATTCTAGTAATTTTTAGAAAATTTGAGAAATTCCCTGACATTTCCAGGTCAAACCAAATTCCCCGACATTTCCCTGTTTTCCAAACAGGTGGCAGCCCTGTTTTATTTATAAACTATAAAATTTGGTGCTATTTTACATGTTGGTTTCATTTTTTAAATTATATTTTAATCAATTATGTTGTATGCTTTTTAATAGCCCTTCATTAAAGGTTAAGCCCTATTACATTTTGATTATATTTTAGTTTTCACATATTTTAGGAAAGTCTTTTTCTTAAGCAAATTAAGTTAACTTGAATGATATTGAGATTATTTGTGAACTGTGGCCTACTATTTTCCTAAGCAAGTGGTTTCTAGCTTTATGCGGGGTTTGACCCTAATTTTTCACTTGGATTTATAAATGATATCTATTTTGAACTAAATTGACTTTCAAACAACTATAAAACTCAAGGCCTATTGCCCAAAGAGCTATTCAAAAGTGATTGAAGCCACAAACTTGTAAGTACCGGTAACTTGTTTTTACTTATGTTTCGCACATGGTGCTATGCAAAAGTGGTGGAATTTCAATCAAATTTGTATCATATAGTTTACAAGCACCTTCTTTGGTCTTCCATAATATTTAATATTATTGATATTATGTCTAGTGACTTGAGTGCTGAGGAGGATTTGGCTATTATTTAGAGTTTAGGCCTAAGAGACATAACCAAATAAGATTTTGGATTCATCCATGAAATGAAAAGAATATATAAACTGTATACTATATATCAGGGCAAAGAAGCTGCAACAAAGCGATACAAAATTGAAAGTGTTGTAAAGAATGTCGAAAGACTGTTACCTTGAATAATACATTAGGCCTAAATGTTCAAAAATTGTTCATTAATGATGTGTGAGTCCGTAACTGAGGTAGCCCGCAACCAGCATGATGCGTTTCCAGTGACTAAACACCGATGTGTTATAAACCGGTTAGCAAACAGTAGCTCCGTCAGCGAACTGCCATTAAAATAGATTAGGTGTGACACGCAAGTTACTGGCTAGTAATTTAGGTTTTACTTGCTTTACTTTTGAGTCTTATTTGAGTAGCTCTTTGTTCCTCAAGAAGCTACTCCATTACAGATAAGAGACATCATACATTGAAAAGAATATGAACTGTAGACTATTTGCCATGGAAAAGGAACCACAACTAACTGATACAAAATTTATAGCACTGTACAAAATGTGGAAAGAAAGTTACCATGAATAATACATTAAATGGTCAGTAATTGTTCATTCATGATGATTGAGTTCATAACTGAGGTAGCCTGTCAACTAACATGTGTTTTCAGCGAACTTACTATGGAAACGTTGTCAACCGGTTAAATCAAACAGTAAGTGGACCACTATAGAAATGCATTAGCGGTAACGCACACGCTTCTGGTTGGTAATTTAGGTTTTACTCGTACGTCACTTTTGAGTCTTACATGAGTAGGACAATGGCAAACGACCTAATGGTTTGATAAAAAGAAAACAAGTCAATAAATTGAAGAACAATGGCTACGGAAAATTACTATTTTATACACTTAAACATATGTTTTATTTAATAATTATAGTTTGTTGAAAATAATCATTTAGGCCTAGGCCTATAGGCTATGTTATGAGTAATTACAAATAAGCTGATCTAATTTTCAATGTCTGATAAAATTAAATGTCAATAAAAGTTGGTATGGGTTCATTTAAGTAAGTATAGATTTAATTTATGAAGTGGTAAGAAATATAGTATGAAAATGATAGAGGTATTTTAGTTGGCCCACAAATTAATGAATTGTTTTATAATCCATGCAAAATATTTTAAAGGCTTTCCCTTTTAACTACCTATCAAATGTAATTTATAGTGTTGTTTAGTAGTTTTATTTTCATGACAATAGGCCTATATTTTGTTTTAAAAAATAAATGGTTTGCATACAGATACTATACAAACTTACTCTGTTTGAAATGACGTCAATAATTATTTATGTATTATACTATTTAAGCCCCAATTGTTAAATCTGCCATAAAGTTAAATTATTTTTTTTAACTTTTACAGTGCTAATAGCACGTGTTCGTAAATGGGTTGGATTCAGGTTTTTTTAAATGGGGGCAAAAATAGCAAGCTTTAGGTCCAGCTTTAGGTCCAGCTTTAGCTCACACTTATGAAAATAAATATTAAATACATCGTTTTTTTTTTTTTGCAAAGCTATAGTGAAAATAAACCTAATCTATTAGGCCCAGCTGATGTAATATTTTAAAATCTTGTCTTTTTCACCTTACCTATTTTTAATTGTAATTTTGTCCAATCTATGACTTATTGGTAACTTGCTTTAGTTTACACCAATTGTGTTTATCAATATAGCCTATAGCCTACATATTTTTCTACTTTATGTGGACCATCAATGGAAAATAAAAAGTTTTAATAAATTCATTCTGAATTCAAATCCTTTTTAACTTTAAATCTAGGGTCTGTATTAGTCCCTAATAAAATTATGAACATAGCCATAAAAAAATAAGATGAATACTTGAATATATATTGTCATTTTATAGTTAAATTTTAAATAATAGTGCTCCTTAAATTTGCCCAGGACTAGCTTGGATCCATCTATAGTCAAAAATTATTTCAGAAATAGGTCTAGGTTTAATTTAAGATAGTCCAAAATATGGAGTCACTAACTTTACTTTAAAACTAATATGAAATAATACAAATACCGTATCAGTTTTAAAAGACATTTTAATGTTTAAGAAATAACTTCATACCTTGAGGCTTCACTGTTGCCTGATTTGTAGTTTCGGTCTTTAGAGTTCATAGAATATTTATACTGTATCCGTACGACAATAATTTCATTCAAATATTTCAAGCAACTCGGATGATACACTATATATATTAAACACTTAATTAGCATAAGCTTTACTTTTTTATCATCAGTACCACACAAAAGTGTAAATTTTGTTACAGAGCTGAAAAATAATGATCGATATGTTATGCCAGGCTAAATAATTTCAACAGAATAGACAACATAAAAAGCAAAACTTATCACAATATTCAATCTTATTGCACAGAACAGTATATTATAGATACATCTTACCACCAAGAAATTAAACCACAGCTTTCATTCAGTGATCTCTATAATATACCGGACGGACATAAACATAGACAATGCCAAGGACCAAAGCGTGACGCTCAAGTTTGTCGTCTGCTTCACTGTGGGGGGACAGATTTAACGGGTTATTTCAATGTTCGTACGCGAAAACATGTCTCTGGTGAATAAAAGTGTTATTGTTTGAAAATAGTGAAGTATTACACCACACTTGCCTGAAGAAACATTTACATTAAAGGATCTACAATTCAGTTTTATAGGTAATACTGTACAAATAAGAATTAAATCTGTAACATATTTAAGTGTTGTTATCATCCATGTTGTTTACAGTATGCCAAGACTACATTTATATTTAAAGTCGGCTATTAGCTTGTATATTGGTTTCAGAAACTATATTATAATGAAAGTTCGATAAATATAATGAATAAGTTATCTTAAAATTTGATTACATTTGTTTGAATAACAAACTTTGTGTAGTTGCCATACGTTCAAACGATCACTTAGGCTATATGTTTGTAGAAAGTATTATTAATTTTTTTTTTTTTTAAGNATAATATTTAATATATCATACATTGATCTCTATGATATATTATATATTATGGAGATCAATGGGCTCATATCTTGTGTATTGCCTTCAGAAACCATATTATGTTAAAAGTTCAATAACTATAATGAAACAAGTTTGTTAACAACTGTATTACATTTGTTTGAATGACATACTTTGGGTAGAAGTCTGACATTCAAACGATAATTTAGGCTATAGGCTATAGTCTACTAAACCCTGATTTTAGTAAGCATCCCAATCTGTAAGTGTAGGAATTCAAATAATAATTATATCGCAAGAACTAATTTATTATTGTATTGATACATTTTACACATAGCAACTGTGAA
>CABFWB010002704.1:69586-99011 GCA_902151455.1 Timema bartmani | reverse complement strand
CCCCCCACTATCAAAATGTTGGATTTTTTATGCAATCTTAAAAGTCTTGTTTTGCACAGTTTTGAACCCAATTATGATGTTTTGCACCTGAATAGTTTTGCAAGCAACAAATATTTAAAAGGGGAAAAGGTGGGAGGGCCAAGTTAAGGGTAGCCCCCCCATTCCCTAATTGGTTTTTTAGTGTCAAAATAAAAGTCCTGTTTTGCACCCTAATAGATTAGCGACAAAAATATTTGGCATACAAAAAAGTTAAGTATTTGGACCCTCCCTTCAGCCCCCACACCATCAAATTAAGAATGTAAATAGGCCATTGATTTCCACCTATTAAGAACCATTTTGCACCCAAGTACTAAGTCTTACAAACCATCCCCAGAGACTACGATTGCTTTTGTTTGGGGGCGGGGTGCAAGTTAAGAGTAACCCTCTAATATTAAAGTGTTGTTTTTTTAATTCCAATTTAAAAGTTTTTATCTGCAACGTTTTGCACCCAAGTATGACTTTTTTCACCGTAATAGTTTTGTGAGAGAAAATATTCAAAATTTAAAAAAATGTGGGCGAGGGTGAGTCAAGCGTATCCCCCCACTCGATAATTTAGTAGTTCTAAATGCCAAAATAATTTTCCGGTTTTGTACCCAAGTATGGCATTTCGCACCTCAATTGATTAGCGAAAAAAATAAAATGAGATAAAATTAAGTTGTTGGACCTTCTATATCCTACATATTGATTATTAGCCTTTTTTTAACATGAAAAATGAAACTCTTGATCTCAAAAACATATAAATCGACACTAAACAGTCGTATGTATGATGGTTAACAAGTTAGGTTTTTTTTTCACAAAATCTCAACACGTGTAACCATTTTGAAATTTGGGCGATGCGTCACCATCTTATTTTCATTGTATAGCCATAACCTACATTCTTACCAATGGGTATATTCTTATCACAGTTCGCATCATTTATATTTATATATATAACACCTCCACTATAACATTTAGTGGCTTGTTCAACACACGTTTTAAAAAAACATTTTCATTCAGAACCATTTGCTCTAAAGTCCAAACAACTGGAGGGAAAGCCTTTTACAAAACCGGGTACTTATATTTTATTTACCAGGAAAACCTGGAATTTTATTCTATAAACCTGTTAATAAGCCAGCCACATTTTTCAATGGTGTCGGTAATTAATAATTCTAAACCAATTTATGTTATTTTACTCAATTTACTGGTCGTATTTACCGCGTCGTGTTCGGTGAGAAAGGACTCGCTTTGCCCGAGAAGTGACGCAGGCAAGTCTTGTCGGTGCTAGAGGGGATTTGGGGTGGGTGGTAAGGGTGGGAAGACACGTGTGCGTCGGGTGCTCTAGCTTCCCGGGGCTCCCACCAAGACTGTGCGGTTTGGTACGAGGTTTGTACGTTCTCTTTGTTCCCCTCCTTTCATTCTCTAACTTATGACACTGTGAACTTTGTGGCTAAACTGTTAGCGAAGTGAGTAAACGAGGCTCAACAGTTTCCTCTCGCCCCGCTCTTCCACGTGGTCACGTGGTCTGATTAGTGATATCACCCCCATACACTTCCAAAATACTCCGAACCTTGGCCTCACACTCTTTCCTATCGTGAGTTTAACTCCTTAGACTACGTGATCACGAGTGTTCCTTCTAATGCTATGTAGAGTAATATCAAACCATTCATAATGTTTCCGTTGTTTATAAGTTTGGACCATGTTCGTTTACTTTGCTCTGTATTTTATCTCCGGTCTATAATTTCCGTTTGTTTTTATCTGGTGTGTAAATAGCGGACCATTGGAAAGTTTATCTCGCTCTTCTTTTGGAACTGGTGACGTCCGAATAGTTTATTCAGGGGACTCTGCTGTTGTTATCACAGGAGGATGCTGCGCGCTCTTTCCAACTGAACCGAGAGCTGGATATTACCTTTAATTACTATTTAGCGTTTGGAAAACGACCTTAAGGGGAGCTGGTAAAAACAACGTAAGTTAAGCTCCGTAGTTTTAGAGTTTTTATGACAAATAACAGTTTTACGTCTAGTTTAATTATTTACATTTTGTAATCTCAAAGAGTTCTAAAATATCGGTCAAGGGCTTGGTGAACGTTGACTGATACTTTTTTATCTTCATTTAAAAAGTTTCTAGTCAAATGCCACAGTGGTTATAACAGATATTCTAGAACGCTTGGGATTACTACAGTAAACTAGAACATATTTCAAAAATAAGAGTAGAGAAGTCTAAATGTATCCAACCAAAGCTAAAAACTATATTGCATTAGGCCTATAATTTAATAAAGAAGAAACAAACAGGAATATATTTAAATTCGTACACTTTAACACAAGTGTTTCTAGCGATTCTCTAAACGAGTGGGAGATGAGGAAGGTAGTTACAGAGGATGTGTGCCTGCATTAGCTTGGAGAGAGGATGAAGGAACAATTTCTCGGTGCACGCGGCCGATTTTCAAACCTCGACGTCTCCGTGACCAGGAACACAATATATAGTGAGCCTTACGCCTCGGATCGTGTAGCCCCCAGTACAGGATGTTCAAACAAGGCTTGGTTCCTGTTCTGTGCTTCTATCTTATCCTCTCTTGATCTTTACCGTCTTTTCCTCTTATTCGGTCTTAAAATGATTGTGTTCTTCAGTTTGTAGATCTTTTTACAAGGGCGGAGAGGAGGTAAAGTGAGAAGGAAGTATCGAGGGGTTAAAGAGCGCCAGGACTAGCACATTCCTCACCTTCCATCCCGTGTTTGTGATATTTACTGACACTGGATAAACCTCTCCTTCCCTGGCTGGAATGACGCGGCTCCTCTCTTGTGAGGTGTGGGAACTGTCCGCCTTCTCTTCTTTTGGGGGGGAGGGGGGGGGAGAGCCTGCTTTGGGCCTTTTCTTGCCGCTGAATGAGAATGGCGCGCTTGAAAATATTCTAAAATATAATATTGTGAGTTTGTACAATCCCAACTCTTGACATGGCTGTTTCTAAAGCCTTTATATGTTTTATATTTACGAGTATTTATACGTGGTTCAGATATAGTGCGCTCAACATAGTTATAACCTTTTGGAAGGTATCAAAAAGTAAAAGTTCCTGTAGCCATCTTAGTGCTATCGAAACCCAGTTGAGGTTCCTTCCACAATCCGACCATAACATTGAAATCGACAAGAACATTGGTATCGCGTGTCTTTATCAAACTGCGTACTTACAGTACTGAGGGGGCAGGGGAGAGATTCATATACACTTTGCCACGTAAATTAGGGTTCATTTATTCTAAATTAGACCTTCCTCATCCCTACTCTATTAATGTAAATACGGATAGCCCGGATGGGCAGTAAGATGAAACCATTCTGAAAGAAGGTATTTTAAACATCACAATAAATACACGCATAAATATTTTCTATCGTTGGGTATTCAACGTGTACTGTCTAAACAAAGGGCTATTTTGAACGCGATATACTATACATTCTGAGAACTACTTTGATCTGGTATCGAACAAGTATTTCAGCTAGAATCGTAATATCGTATTTTTTGTTGATTAAAAGAGAAGTGTAAATCCTGGAACGTACCTTGAAACATTTCCCCGAAACTTTGTATGCAAACATACGCAAATGATGTTGCTCTTGTTTTCGAAATGTTTAAAGTGTTTTTCAAAAAATGTTTGTAATAATATGTTGGCATACTATTTACTAGCAAGTTTCCATGTTTGCTTTGCGTTTCCCAAAGAGGAAACAATGTTTCTGGTCATTTATTTCAAATGTGTTGTAAGAAACACTGCGTGTCTATGCGTGTTTTCAAACATTGTCTACAACAAGCTACAGTCTTATTCTGCTATTCATATAGAGCTTTGTTTAGTCTGATTCTGCTATTCATATAGAGCTTTGTTTAGTCTGATTCTGCTATTCATATAGAGCTTTGTTTAGTCTGATTCTGCTGTTCATATAGAGCTTTGTTTAGTCTGATTATGCTGTTCCCATAGAGCGTGGCTCAGTCTGATTCTGCTGTTCATATAGAGCTTTGTTTAATCTGATTATGCTGTTCCCATAGAGCGTGGCTCAGTCTGATTCTGCTGTTCCCATAGAGTGTGGTTCAGTCTGATTCTGCTGTTCCCACAAAGTGCATCATTTCCTTATTTTCCTGGATTCTTCTAGTTTGTCATGTCATGCGCAACTGAAAAATATCTTAAACTCAAGGAAATATTCCATACCTATGTTGTGGTATGTGACTTCTTAAGACTAAATAAATCGCGTTAAAAAAAATGTTTTAATGAAGTTGAAAAATGCTAAAGACACTTCGTTCGCGGTTTAGTTGATTTCATAGGAATGATTTGAAAAAAAAAAATGGACTGTAAATAATGTCTGGCTAACTGTTTGCAAACAATGTAAGTAGCTATGTTTCCCTATATTTGTGAGAAACGGGAAACATTTGAGAAAGATCAAGAAACAGTTTCCGATGAAAGACGTGTGAACGCCTGAATGGTTCCTGGGAGAGACCAAGCCAGGCATTAGCCTCCTCCTGATGTATTGTGTTATCTTCTAAAAGTTTTACACCGTGTTCCCCATTCCTCAGGGTTGAGTGAAACAGAGCTGGGCAATAAATCATGGGGGGGAGTCCGAGAAATATCGTGCGCGGATCTTAACATCACTACACCCGCTCTCTTTGAGACATTTCGTTCGAGCACCTCGGGAAATCCGAGAATAGAGGGAAAAAAATATAAGCCAATGATTTTTTTAATCTTTATTTTAGTTGGTTTTACGTATCTTGTTGAGGGGGAGGGGGTTAACAACTCTCGGACCACCTCAAGGCGCACTTTTTTCATCCACCGCGTCTTGGCACACATTCGGGCTGTACCCATACATTAATAAGGTAGATTTTCATACAAAATGTACCCGTGTTTGCGCGGAAGGAAAGTTGAAAACAATTTAATCAAAAACCAGCTTATGAACATCTGACTGGGACTCGAACCCCGATTTACCCGTCACCGGCAATTCAGTCCAACACGAGCGTGACATGTTATATATGATCATTAATAAGATGGGGACGAGGTAGGAGTAGTTTAGAAGGAATGTGCCTGCATTTGCGTAGAGAGAAAATGCACTCAACTGTAATTAAAATCCCTACCTACTCTATAACGTCAAACAGACCAAAGTATGAACCTAACACATAGACCACATGTTCACCGGTGCGGGTGAAGGCACTATTAATAGTTTGTTCATATTCTTCTACCAGATCAGTTCATAATACCCACAAGCCACCGCAATAAAATATAACCCCCTCCCTCCACCTCCTGGGAGGAGTTGGTCTAGTGGTCGCATTAGTTGTCTCTGGCCTGAGGTGCTAGGGTTCAATACCTGACCGTGTAATTCTTTCATGAACTGTAGTTTTTATGACTGTAAATCCTCATCCTGTAGCTCTGTAGAGTCGATGGTACTAACCAGGGTTAGTCAGGGTTGGTAAAAATGTTCCGACTTCGGCTTCAAAATAAAAACACATATTACAACAATATTTTATATTATTTAGGAGCAATATTTGTAATTTGTATTTACAAATTTATTTAAATATAAATTCACAATGCCAAAGAAGCTTCCCATGAAGTCATTTGTATAGGAGCATTTTACAGTAGTCAATTTTTTTTAGCACCGCATCTTACTACCCATACTGGCTATTCGCCCATGTACTAATTACACTAATGGTTTAGAGATAAGGAAGGTTTAATTTAGAGAAAGTGCACACCCATTTGCGTGGAAGGAATGGAACACCCTTTAAGAAAAATCCGCCCTCAGTACACCCGACCGGGATCGACCTCCAATCTTCTCATCTTCAGCAGTCTAGTCTAACACGAGAGTAGCGCGCTAGAACACACGGTCACTAAAGTGGGTTTCAATCCAGTCAATTTGGTATTACTTACTAATTTTAATATACTTTAGCCATTTATGAAGGCGTCCGGGTCAAAGGCTTGGTACAGCCCTGGTACTAACAAGGAAATAGTTTTATTTCTCAAACATAAACTTTTTCACCTTTTAGACGTCATTTAGTATTATCCTTTCCTCAAATTACTTTCTGCGTTTTTTTTAATGTTTTTATTTTTCGAATTTATTTTCCATTTCTGTCTACTTTTTTATTGGCATCAATGAAGTACCGGATATAGAATACTGAGAAGTTTTTGAAATGTTTGATGGATTCCAGTTCTTACATTGTGTCGTAAAAAGGTTTTACTGCAAAAATGTCGGTGCACTTTCTATATATTTTTTCTTCTTTTTCTGACAGTAAAATAAATAAGACCCCCACACATTTTAACGCTGCATATCTTAAGCCTCGTCTTGGACTATTTACTTTGGGGATAAACTAGAGGACGAACCACTAGCAATGAGGTTCCCCCCCTCCCCACACACACACACACACACACACACACACACACACACACACATACACACACAATGTTTTTCATCCTCGACTCGTAAAATGTTTACTGCGATATTTGCAGAACTGTGGCTAGACTTTGATACTGTGGGTACATTTCCTTTAAATTCTACCTTCCCTTCCTCTATTCCACTAACGCAATTAATGTATGTGAATAACCCAAACGAGCATCAGGATGCGGCGAAAACAAATGCGACTTCAAAGAGCCGATTCCTTCACAAGTCCTCTGTGTTTGAGAGGTTGCATAACTTCTTTTCATTAGGCGTTTGTTCTTCATCCTCAGATTTTTAAAAACGGTGGTCTAAATAATTGACACGTTTAGTCGTTCGTTGTCTAGTTTATAACGCGAAATTAGTATTTTTGCTTAGTTTAAAATACAGCTATAATATTTGATTCGATCTCGGGCTAGTGCCTAATGGGGGAGGGGGGGCCTCGGACTCCAGTATATTCTATATTACAGAGATGTTGACAAGTTTTTTACGTGCAGACAACTAGAAATAATGTGTGTGTGTCCTTTTTAAAAAAATATACATACATGTGTGGACAGCTTTTGTCCACGTCGGGATTCGAGCAAAGCTCTGAAACGTCATGTCCGCTCTAGTTAGCACACACATACACATGACACACACACACACACTCATAGTATGTACACTCCGTTACAAAAACTTTACCTTCATACCGATGGAACTAGTTTTATACAAGTTTACTTCTCAACTTTGGTGAAGGTTTAATTAAGAGGAAATGGACCGACAGATGCATTGTGGCATTTCAAAATAAACATTAGTGCACCCGGCTGGGATTCGAACCCCGACCTTCCTGTCACCGGTAAACCAGATAAGACGAGAATAACGCCTCTGGTGTGGATCATAGCACTATTACAACTCTAACCAAGGTTTGAAAATTAATATAAGGTCAAAAATCTTAGTTTATTGGATTTTTTTTAAGTTAAAACAAATCGAAGGACTTTTTAAAAATACTGTCTTATATTTGTTGTGCTGTAAGCCATTGGAGTTACGTTTAAACTATTAGTTGCTATTACACCTCATGTTAAGTTAGATTGCAAGTTGTGCTCTGATGTAGGCCTATACGCCAAGATAGTAGTAAATAAGAACACATAAAAATATTATTTTTGCAAGGGGCTGTACCCTTTGCGCGGTACACTCCCTCTCCCTCCCCCCTCTCCTCAATGGGTGTGGAATTTCATCCTCAGTGGTTGCGCTTCAGAGCTTTGCCCCAACTTTCCCTCTTGCTGGACGGTGAGAGGGGGAGTCTGCAACAGACTTGTCGGGCGCCACTCAAGACCGCAATTTACGCTGTAATAATTATGAGACATTTTATTTTATTTTGTGTGAAGGAGGGAAAAAAGCTGATTTTTTTTTTTTTACATCTGTTGCGGTCTTAGTAGCCCTGCTGGTCGCAAAACATGTTTCTGTCGTATTTACTGGCGAGATTTCCATGGAGAGCAGTTCCTTTGAACCTTTGGCACCTCCATCCGCCTATGTTAGATAAAAAAAATATAATGGGGTTGTTCAAGACGAGTTTAATAGCGACTCGGTTTTAGGGGCGATAATAATCACAGCCAAATATTATTTGAGAGGGAATTAAAAATCACTACTTAGAAAGAAAAAAACCCTGCGCAGATGGTGGGATCTAGAGATGAAAATTTTCCGGGAAATTTTGAATAGGAAATTTTTTTGCAGGAGTGGCTTACGGAGGAGGGGTTAAATTGTATAGGTGGCACCTAGAGCCTATTATACTTCAAAATATAGCGTTGAGAGACGATTGGGTTGTAAGAAGGGGGAGGGGTATATAGGAAGAAGAGGGAAGGAGACAAATGTCAGGCCAACCTTAAAATTATTTTAAATAAATTATTAATGATAAAAAATTGAAGCATGATGTATGAACATAACGGGTCTGCAAGGGCTCGCAGTCATTTTTCTTTACAATTTTTTTTTTTGGCACCGAGTCTTACCACCCGTTTGGGCTATACGCCTATATACTAATTGCGTTAATGTGTTATGATGAGGAAGGTTGATTGTAAAGAAATTTACCCACATTTGCTTGGAGTGAGAGTAAAAAACAATTTTGTAAAACCTTCCTCAGTGTTCCCGACTGGGATCGAACACCTATCTCCCTCTCATCGGCAGTCTAGTCTATAGCGAGAGTAGCGCGTTAGACCGTGCGGCCACTGAAGATCGTTTGATGATGTATCTGGTCTTAACGCCCTTGGGAGAAATTCATCTAAAGCTTAAACATTGGCATTAGGCATATCTATAGATCGGTTACACTAGTTCTATTTAATCAGGTGAAGTTATTTTACAAAAATGATAGTTGAAAATTTTCCGTCTCGCATCTTTAATGGCTTTGTTGAAATATAAGTAACTATTACTGTTACTTACTGTTTACTTTCTTGAAAAACATTCTCTTAATAGTCCGGGATATTCGCCCCAATGATATAGGGACGAGTAAGATAAAACAAGAAACTGTACCCGAATTTGCGTGTAGGGAGAGGGAGAAGCGATATGGAGGGGAAAGCAAACACCTCAATAAACTCGGCCGGGATTTGAAGCCCCACTCTTCAGTCTCCGGCAAACCAGACTAGACGAGACTAACGCCTTTGTCCACGTGAGATGGTTTGGTAATAATAGACTTTCCACAGATCTAAATCAGAATGTCCATTCTTCCCAACTCATCCTCATCCCACCCTTCACCCCTCGAGTGGCCATAACTAGATAGCAGACCTCCCCCCCCCACCACCCTCCCCGACCTTCTTATCGCTGATAGGGTCAAGCTGTGGGCTCTTCAAACGGACGTGGCAGAGTTTGTTGTTATTTGTCGACAACATTTTCGTTGAACGAGGGGAGGAGAGAAAAAAAAGTTATTTTGTTGCGGCGGGTGATGATGTGGGGAGGTAGAGTCGCCATTAAAAGACAAGTGTTTCGCTCTCTTCTGACAATTCCCAACAGAGATTCCATCTTCTTCCTCCTCTTGGGCAATTCTTTCTCTCGAGTCTCTGCGGGTGAAGAGGAAGATGATAGCTCTGAGGTTGAGGACAGGAAGGATGTATCTAGCACTCAACCTCAGCCATGATTGAGATGTTCTTCTTCATACAATGATCTCTTCGGGTGCTAGGTAGTTGGGTCTCCCACCGTTAAAGTTAACTTGATATTAAATAAATCTCAAATTAATTAACTCTGATTTTTCATTAATTCACTTTATACTTTTATAATAGTAGGCCTAAGTCTTTAACGTGCTCCTTGCCTTCAGAATGCAGATTGCACCTCTGCACTTTCTGACACACTGTCGTTCAGACTGGAGCTACGGGGTTGATATCTACAATGCTTTGGGAAAGGTCCAACAATCGTAATTCAGTAACAGTTTCTCTTCAAAATTATTTAAAAAAATCGTAATTTAACTCACAATACAAACCTTGAAATCAAACTATTACGGGACTATAAAACAGCGGTTGTTTCTCCTTTCTGACAACTCTTCCCCTTCTTTGATTGCAACGAGCAATATCAAACAAAATATTCTAAGGATAGGCAAGTCCCAATAATGTGGATACATCAATAGTATCTAGTGTTCAGGGGTGGACTAAGCTGCCGGGATACTGGTGGGTATCCGGGTGGACTGGGCTGCTGGGATACCGGGAAGTATCCGGATGGACTGGGCTGCCGGCAGGGGCGGATCCAGATCATTTTCATAGGTGGGGGGTCATAATAATTATGATAAATTATTAAATTATAATTACTATAAATAACATAGGCCTAGTTACTTACAATGTTAGATTTCTGTTCAAAACCATCTAATAATCTCTCATTAATATTGGATCTTATGTATCTTTTAAACCGTAATCATCCTCTTCATTTTTTTTTAAATTATATAGTTTTTATAAACTATTTGGAGTGGCGGCCCTCCCTCTAAACAATTTTTTGAAAAATGGTTCACTCTAGAAGCTTTGAATAGTTTATGCCTTGATTTTTCTAAAATTAGATTCTTTTATAAATTATAAGCCACCATTTAAAGTGTTCCCCACCTAGTGGATGCCCGTCGAAGCTATTTAGAGTGATTCTCACCTTAGTTTTTTAGGATAGTTAGATGATTCTAGAAGATAATCTTTGAAGTGGTCTTCCACCGACAAAATTTTGAAAAAAATTATTTCAGAAACTAGGCTGTTTGGGGTCGCCCTCGCCAGAAACTTCTTCAAAATGACATGCATCAAGAAGCTTTTTGGAGTTTTCATCCCTTAGACATTTATTAAATTTGGATAACCTTGGGAGTTATTTAGAGCTTTCCTCCATTGACTTTTTCTGCCAGTTAGATAACTCTAGTCTACATAGTAGTTATTTAAAGCGGTCTTCTCCGGCAAATTTTTGACAGTAAAGTAGGCCGCTTGGAATATGCCAGTCCACCTCAGTTAGTAGTTTCGGTTCAAAAGTTTCTGTATTAACCTATTGAGTATCAAATAAATACTAATTGGTAAGGCAGCTCTATGGCGGTTGGACTGCTCTTCTCCTGAAACCTGTGTGTGGAAATTCCCGCTAGTCGGAAGCGAGTGATGGGAGCTCCGGGAGAGATCTGTCGGACACCGACCAATATAAATATCGTACTGTATTGAAACAGACGGGATGTGACACACGCTTCAATCAAGATTTTTAAAAATGCGCCAGAAAACTCGGGTGCTCTCTGATGAACGACTTTTTTTCCCCACCTAAGTGGAACTGCTTATGTCGTTTCTCCTGAGAGGTAGTAAGCTAACCTTGACGTATTACACTATGGTGCAGACCAGGAGAAAGGGTCTGAGGATGAATCTTGGTCTATTGTTTTGTGTGGACCGGGAGAATGTGACATATTACAGGGATAAAACAAACGAAGGTCGATCTGAGGAAGTAGTGTTACCTCGATAAGAAATTGAGATCTACCGTAACTCTTTCCGCTCTCGGTCGGAAGAAGCTGGGGGGGGGGGATCTTATTTTGCGGTCTCTCGCAGTCGGGCAGGACGTCTCAGGACGGAATGGGATGGTGCAATGCGGTGGTGGTATAACCATGATCCTTCCGGGGGCAGGGGGAGGGGATAAGAGCTGATAGGTCTCGTGGTTTCCCCAGGATTACGATCCACAGCAAAATGCGCACTTTGAGGTTTGTATCGACCGTCCTAAACGCGGCCTAAACGCTTGCTTACCCGTTCCTGGTGTTGTTTGGAAACCGTCACTCGCAATCCTTGTTTTTAGACGGTGCTCCTTCCCCCATTGGCTGTCCGCGTGCTCGATACTCTGCGGCTCTTTATTTAGTCTCATTTCAAACTTCTAGCTATTTAATAACGCGCGTAAATTATATAAAATCCTATCGCCAAATCCTGTCTCATCCATGGTAGGACTTAGCGTGACCGAATATTTCTCTTCAACTTATCTTAGATAACTTTCCTGGCGTTAAGATGAATTGTAATATTTTATGAGCTTTGTTTTAATAATGTTTCCCAAACTCTCTCTAGTTGCGTACCTCTTTATACATAAACAAGACATACTAGCTGTTTGTAAAGTACAACCTTATATTCGTTGTAATCTCGTTCAAGGTATTTTTTCCTGCCAGTATCCTGCTGTATAGCAACATATTGGTAGCAGGATTCTTCTAGAGAAAATAAATACCTTTCAGAACATCCTTCACACGAAACTTTCACAAAACCAACGGTCTTCTAATTGTTTATAAATTCTTAGTAGTTAGCTGAACAAAGGCATGCCAAAGGGAAAGAAAGGCGTCATGACGTCATGTCAAATTTGTGTTAATTTGTTTATCAGATCTACAATCACCAACTAGTTAATTTTTTCTCAGGTGTTAGGTCTCGTACCTTCTGAAATCTTTCACATACTCTTGAGGCTATGAATACCAAGGTTTGGGAAACCTTGGTTTGTAACGTTATTTCGCTCTGATTATTTTCCTGTATCCAGAGAATAAAAAAAATCACATCAGCATGGTAAAAACTTATACAAATTCTGGAGTAATATCACACTTTTTTCCTTGTCAAATTTGTGATTTGATAAGCCAATAATTGTGTCCTATCCCTCTTTATTATTTGCATGTAGAATATAAGATCATTAAAAGGACTATATTTATATAAAGAGTAAAGGGGAAATTTAGAATACTTTTTTCGTGACATCTACATTATTTATATCGATGGGGTAGGGATGATGAAGATAGAATTTAGAAATAATCTACAAAACCACCCTCGGACACCGGCAAGTCCTAACCCCGCCCTCCCACGCACTCACTGATGTAGACTGGTGTCTGTCTACTCGAGTTGTGTAAGTCTGTAGTTTATTCTTGTAATATTTAAACTCTTTTAACAACACACATTCCTATATAAAAACAATATAGCTACTTTTAAAACAAAGCCTACCTTTTAATCAGGCCGCAATGCACCTTTGTTTTTATATTTCACCTTTTAACGCTTCTACCAAGTGAATATTAGTCCGTACAAACTAATTATTATGGATCCTTCCCCGGTTTGTACATTTTGTGAAATAGATACTTGTAATTAATAACGTAATAATGCACAAACACTTTCCGTCTCCTGACCTTGGAAAACCAAACCATTTCTTGCCGTGTTCATCAGAACATGGCGTTGTGGAAAGGGGATCAGGGGCGCAGGTGGCCATCTCTTACACGAATGAAAACGTAATTCCTTTAGCAATTTTTTTTTATCTGAGGGGGATAACAGAAGGTAGTATAAAAAGTTGTAATATTCATCCGAGGCCACTTTATCGTAGTCTTTATGTTCTTCAAGTTTCTACCACTTTGTTTCTGCGCGGCAAAACGGTTTGGTCGGTCGAGGGTGAGGGTGAGACTGGTGTGATAAGAATAAGCAACTTTGTTCTGAACAAAGTTTCTTCTGCTGGGATGGTGGGTCTTATTTCGAGCTTTCTTCATCCCCCCCCTTCATCTTCGTAATATAACGTTGGCAAGGGGGCGGAAAGAAAGACCGGAGCATCTTTCTAACATCTGTGCTCTCTGCAATCTCCGTGCTAAGGGATGACTTCCCATGGCTTGTTGATTATTAGAGGAAACCATTCAGTGCATGTGCTGTCCCCCTCTACAACAATTTGAAACATTTTCCGTTAAAAGTTGGTTCTTGTAGACCTACTCTTCGCCCCCTTTGACCCAACAACTGTTTCCTTACAACCCCAAACCCCTCTTCATTTTTAGTTATTCTTTTGGATTATTAATAGAAAGATTGTTAACATCTGACGAATTTGTTCTTTTAAAAAGGAAACGCGTGGCAAATTTAATTTATTTTAGTTTACTTCAAACTAATTGAGGGGTGTCTTGCCTGAAATAAAAATACTAAAACAAACTTTGATTTATTTTCAAGATCATCCGCTGATTTATTTTTCATTCGACAAGGTTGAAATTTTCGTGTTGGTTCTGGATTAAGCTTTTCTCAGTTTCGCTGTCTGGGGATTTTTTATATTTTTATAACTCACTTTTGGGGTTGACCGTGAACATTTTGCTTCAAATGAATTTGTTGAGTGGATAATGAATGTATTACATTCGTTTAGAATGGTTGATTTTGAATTATGGTCTCAAATAAAACCTCAATACTATACTTTATAACAAAGTTCTCAAACATGGATAGATATTTCAATTAATTTTCACAACTAAAAATCGCAATATATTATTTACTGTTTATAATCCGTGTGCCTTATTTGATTGTTCTCCGATACTTTGAAATATTTGAATGCCTTTGATAGTTGTTTTATTTATATTTACTTTGTTTGTTACATGATATAAAAAAAGATGAATGACTGAAATGTTGCTAAAGCTAGGCTCAAGTACGAGCATAGCCAGTCAAATTTGACTAGTTAACCCTGCCGTCAAATATTGCATCATTGGCTAGTAGGTTAAAAGGACACTCCGATGTTGGGTGTCTCTGGTTCGATTCCTCTTTAGATAGTCGCGGGAAACTGCTATATGGTGCCACCTACCTAATCGGACAAATCCAAGTCATCGAATAAAAATATAGTTTTACCTTAATTTTCCCAGCCCTTGATGATGAATCCTGAAATCCACAATCCTAAATGAGATAATTTACCTACACATTTAGTCACAACTTGATACACTTTTTTTATTGTTTTATTTTGTGAAGACTATTATTTTAAAAAGTTATCTCTTTGATTCTTGGGTTCAGGAGGGTGTGTGTGTGTGTGTGTGTGTATGTGTGTGTGTGGTCCCCTCAGTAACGACCCGCCCCCGTACCCCCCTTCCACTGGCTAATGCTGGGACGCCGGAGTATCATATTCCATGATGCAGACAGCCTAAGATCTCTAGGTCATGTTTTGTTGGGGTCAGATGACAGGGTATCACAGAGATCGATATCCTCCCCCTCCTTAGAACAATATAGCCCTCCCTCCTGATACAACGGATCAGGTAGTTATTGGAGTCAGCGGGGCACTGATAGTCACGTGGTTCCATTCCCTCGCTTCCCATCTCCAGACTGGTTGAATGGTCAGCCACGCGTCTCATGAAGCCACTATGTTTTCCATAAGTGTTAGGAGGAAGCTCTAAGAAGAACCAATGAAAAGTGAACCAAATGGAAGGTGATAATACGATGAAAGGCCAACTGGATGGCTCACATGAGAAGAATGTCTTATTGAGTGACGTCATAGAAGGCAAGAGTAGAAGGGGATCAGGACGACTATGAATTTAACTGATTAGTGACTACAAATAGGGAAAGAAGATTAAGTTTCAGGATATAAAAAAAGGAATATGCTGGAGGACTTTATTAGGACAAGGCAATGGACCTGTCGAAAGACAGAACACCAGACAGTAATAGTACCTAGTAATAGTAAGTGTTTTATGTCTGTGTGAAGTTAATGTTTATAATTTCCATTTTTTCTTAGAAAGTATGACCAACTCTTTCTCTGGTTGAAATGTGTATATTGGATGGGAACTATAGAGGCAGGGCAGTTGTGTAGTAAACACAAACAGCTGTCAGTCAACATATGAGGAGCAGGGAAACCACACCTGGACTCAGGTCTGATAGCCTGTAAAGAGGACTTTAAATCAGTAGACACGCATTGTCTTTTACAAACTAGTTGGTTTCCTTGTCGCAACAGCACTAGTAGGTGCAGGGGATAGGTTGACCGGTCCCACATCTTGTTTTGGAATAATATGGAGGAGAGTGCATAACGGGAAGAGTATAAAAGTGTTTAGATTGTCTCGCTCGTGAAATTATAAGCCAAGTCCAACATTCGTTTGTCCGTTGACGTCGTATAAAGTAAACAGTATATCAATCTTCACATTTTGGCCTCAGTGAAGCACATGTGACTAGATTTGTTGAAATTCTTTGACCTTATTTGGTTGTAGTAGTCGTGAAGTTCAATTTATGACAGACAATAAAGTGCCTCATTTAAGTTTATGTGTACCCTCTTTGAAAACAAATCCCGTTTACACTTCTGTCTAGGAAGGACTGAGATGGAGGGATGGAAGCAAAGGCCCCCACGTCGCGCGAGCCCGCTCAGAGCCAGGGCAATTTTTCATCTCCCCCCTCCCCAATTCTCTGGAAAAACCTCCGCTGCTTCAAGAGGATCACAGAGAAGCCTTTTCTAATAAGTCAAGATTTTCTTCTTGTCTCTCTGGGAAGGGAGGGGTGAAGAGGGATCTGAGAGGATAAGGGTGGGTGGGAGCTTTGTGTGACCTCCTACTCCTTCCACCCCACAGAGGCACAGATCCTGACATCTTGTGGTTAATGCGAAGTACTTAAGAATTCTGCATAGGCCATGCGAAAGTGAGTGCCGCGCAGGAAAGAAGGCTCCTTGCTGCCAGCGCGGGCTCGCAGACACGTGATTTGGGTGCTGAAATGGGACTTCTTCAAGACCCGGGGGAAGGGGGGAAGGCCATTCTTATTCTCTCTAGTCTCTTCTTCCTCCTCCCCTCCCCATTCCTTGATTTCTTTCCGTCTTCGTGTTAGTCTTAACCAAACAGTATTTTCCCTTCAAGATGGATTTTATTGATTAATGGCTTCTGATGGGAGCTACGCGGGTTTTGTTCGTTTGGGTTTTTCGGGAAACTTTTTAAGGAGAGGTTTAGAACCTTAAAACTTTGTTCTTGTGTTTGTTCTTTCTACCTCCTTCTTATAAGCCCTTCCCTCTTCTCATGTTTCTCTTTCATCAGATTCATCAATTTTCTCCCCTTCTTGTCTATCGTTCTTTTAAACTTTTCATCTTTTTAAATATTTGTCTCCCTCTCCCCTGTTCTGTGACGAGCTCACTAATGGTTCTCCCCTCCCTCGATATAATTCTCCAGTAAAGTTTTCTGTTCCTCTTTGTCTTAATGGTCACCATCTGTCTTTATCCACAGTTCACACGATTTGTCTGGAAGACTACTTAACTGCGTGACGTCGTCGGCTCTGGATTTCTCTAGTCATTTCTTTGATCCGTCAGCAATCTCCTTTCACCATTCTTAGTTTTAAACTCGAGTGTTCAGCCGTTTTGTGTGTACGGGTGGTCTCGGTTTAGGCCTTTGGACCAAGTCAAACCTTTTTGGAGGACTCTGATTGTGTGTATGTACCATCATTAGCTTGGAGATACTACAGTGAAAACACAGGGAACCCCCACCCCAGTATACCGCTTAACACCCGTTCGGTTCACATGTATTAATTACGCGTGGGGAGAAAAAACATGATACAGCCTACCGGGATTCTAACCCCGATCTTCCTGTCACCTGCAATCCAGTCGATGCGGGTGCTCGAGATTTGAACCCTGACCTCATCGTTAATGGTGGCCAGGCTTAGTGCGAGTCCAGCGCAGTGGGTGGTTGTTATTTCGAGACTGTGGTGGATGGCTTCCATTTTTTTCATTTTAAATTTCCATACCAACTAAACCGAGTTATATCAAACATTTCGCTGACACATTTGAGAACATGTTTCAAATGAACTATCGATTGTACCAATGAAGCGATATTGTTGTTTTATTGTGATAATATCGACGAGGGGTTGATCGTGCGGTCTGGATACCTCAGCTTCAACCGCGACTAGGCAACTAGACCAGCGTTTTTCAAACCGGACCCTGCCATACTAATCTCAGGTTCCGTGAGGTAATTTTACAATGTTCTTTATTTGTTCTTCACACTATAAAATAGCATCACCAATTAGGATTGCCTATTTGTTTCATATCTGAGTAAGGGATTTGCCAGAGGCGTAGCCAGAACATGTGATGGTTTCCGTGTGTTTTATACTTGTAAAATGTAACTGTCACTATTGAATATTCATACCAATAGCGTAACAAACTGTAGGAGGGCTCCAGCATGTGCTTTTTTCTGGTACAAGAGATCCTTCGGTCGATAAGGTTTGGGAGCTGCTTGACTAGAAGATTCATTTAGCATATTGGGTGGTTCAATCCTTTTTATCTTTCCTCCTGGATGTAAATAGTTTGTACAGATCTTCCTGGGTTGTAAATAGTTTGTACAGATTCTCCTGGGTGTAAATAGTTTGTACAGATCTTCCTGGGTGTAAATAGTTTGTACAGATTCACCTGGGTGTAAATAGTTTGTACAGATCCTCCTAGGTGTAAATAGTTTGTACAGATCCTCCTGGGTGTAAATAGTTTGTACAGATCCTCCTAGTGTGTAAATAGTTTGTACAGATCTTCCTGGGTGTAAATAGTTTGTACAGATTCTCCTGGGTGTAAATAGTTTGTACAGATCCTCCTGGGTGTAAATAGTTTGTACAGATCCTCCTGTGTGTAAATAGTCCGTACAGATCCTCCTGGATGTAAATAGTCCGTATGGATCCTCCTAGGTGTAAATAGTTTGTACAGATCCTCCTGGGTGTAAATAGTTTGTACGGATCCTCCTGGGTGTAAATAATTTTGTACAGATTCTCAAGAAACATTGGTATAAAATGAATCATTACACGGGGAAACTTCAGTTGCATGGTCGGCAATTAGTTGCAGACAGTTTCCATGCAGTGAAACTGCACTGTTAACTTTTAACTGTCCGTACTCGAGCTGGGGCATTGTTTTAAATGTAACTGTTACACTATGCAACTAATTGCGTGCGCAACTGCAATTTCTCCTTATTTGAGTGTGGAGTCTTCTTTTATATAGGCCAGCAATTCATCAAATGATTATTTAGGCATATCAAAGTAATTAAAAAAGTGTTACTGTCCACAGATCTTCAAATTACTTATATTACAGACCCTTATCCAGTCTTGAAGATAACATCGTATGTACATCTTTCTTGGCCAGCGTATTCTCTTTTTTTTATATAAGGAAGGCAAGAAAAAATAGTTTCTCATTTCTTGACGCCATTTTCTCGAGACAACGCTCACCAATGGTGACAGCAACCAGTTGAGCTTAACAATTTGTGCAGCTGCAAGCGCCGATCCACTGTCTGTCAACTATTTGCGCACAACAAGTTGCCCCGTGTAATAGAAGCCCTAAAAGATAAAGATGACTCAAATGGTAATAAAAATCACTGTTGAGGATCGGACACACGTAATGAAATGTGCACTCGACTAAATGAGAGCGCGAAGTAAAATGACTCACACTCGCATACAGGCAGACTCTCCCAGTTTGGACGAGGTTTTCGCCACCCTCCATACCACTCCAGACCAATGTTTAGCTGATAAGACGCGCGACTGCATCTTGCTACACCACAATCACCAAACATTATCAGCTACTATTACTACCGATCGTACCAACATTTCTCTCCTTCTTAAAAACGATCAATCATCGATTAACATTCTTGGTGACTAAAAATTCTGACCGATAGATGTGGGAAAACAATAAATCGAGGAACGATTGATGCGTGTTTTATTTCTATTGTTTGAATAGTATTTGTTCAGGGACCATAGAAATTGAACGATGGATCCGGGAAAGCGATAAAACCGGGAACTATAGATCAAGGTTTCACCGTACTCCTGTATGTAGAAAGTCAATACAGATCCTCCTAAATGTCATCTTAATGAATAACAATTTTGGATGATCTTTTTTTCTAGGAGAATATTATTACATAGTAGTGTTCTTGTAGGAAAAAGGGCCTTTCAGAAGGAATTCATAATGTATTCGAGCTCTACTTGTAGTTAGTTAACCTAGTGAAGAAAACTCTCTTTTATTTGTTCATTTTTTCGGGTCCCATCCAGTGGTGCACACAGGGGGAGGCGAGCGGGGCAAATGCCCCTCCATTATAAAGATTGCAAATAATGTTAATAAAAACTTTATAGATGCATAATATGTAGCTCAACCATAACACAGAGCACTGAAGATAGCTCTAATGCATAGGCTACATTTTAATATTGACCTCGGGCACACCAATGTGAGCGTTCATAACTGACCCTAACATTCCAAATCGTAAAAAGTAGACTACAGAAATAATGTTTTTGATCCATCAACACCCCCCAAAGAAGATTTGGTTGCTCCACTTGATACATTTGAGAAAGACTGGTTGAATTTAAATAATATTCCTTATTAAATTAATTTAGTTTTGAGTCTATTTGTGGGTCCGCCGTCACAAACATAATCATCAGATCACATTTCGATGTTTTGGTTCCTTTATGCTCCGATTCCTCTGCATTTGCACTCGCAACATTTTCAAACAACGCTGAAAATTTTCCCTCCAACCCAAGAGAATCTTGTAGGGTTTTTTCAGTTTTATTTGTCTGGGCAAACACACTTGTCCCCGGCTTCATTGTTTACTTGAGTTTTATTCCCAAGGTGGCTTCTGTTTATATCTCTCGCGATGCACTTGACTGCACTCTTTGTTGAACATTTACTGACGGTGTTCGTGCCATTTATCAAACAGCACAGGTACACTCCGACAAAATAGCACTTTGGAAGGAAGGACCTCTTAGAAAATACAGACTTTTTAGTCGGTTAGCAGTGACAACATTTTACTGTTGCTGTTTGATATTTGTGTTATTTCATAGGAACATTTTATATTTTGTATAAAGAGTGATTGATGGCTGAAGATCACATGACTTCACGTACGGTATGGAATAAGTTTCAGTATATTTTGTAACCGTCATAATATAAACACACGTGGGCCGATAAAACACTTGTCTTGTCGGGTTTGTGGAGGATGAGATCTCGGGATTCGAATCCTTTCTGGGTATACTCATAGGGCTTTCCTAAATGGTCTTTCATCCTCTCTGCACGCAAATTTGGATACATCTATATTAACTTCTATCTTTATCATCCCTACTCTTTCAGAACCAGTATGTGAATAGCATAGGGGGTAGTAAGACTAGGTACACACACTCACGAGTGGATGATGTGAACACGAGATAACACTCACGAGTGGATGATATGAACACCAGAGAACACTCATGAGTGAATGATATGAACACCAGATAACACTCGCGAGTGAATAATGTGAACACCAGAGAACACTCACGAGTGGATGATGTGAACACCAGAGAACACCCACGAGTGGATGATGTGAACACCAGAGAACACTCACGAGTGAATGATGTGAACACCAGAGAACACTCACGAGTGAATGATGTGAACACCAGAGAACACTCACGAGCGAATGATGTGAACACCAGATACCTACTCACGAGTGAATGATGTGAACACCAGATACCACTCACGAGTGAATGATGTGAACACCAGATAACACTCACGAGTGAATTATGTGAACACCAGAGAACACTCACGAGTGTATGATGTGAACACCAGAGAACACTCACGAGTGTATGATGTGAACACCAGAGAACACTCACGAGTGAATGATGTGAACACCAGATAACACTCACGAGTGAATGATGTGAACACCAGAGAACACTCACGAGTGTGATGTGAACACCAGATAACACTCACGAGCGAGTGATGTGTACACCAGAGAACACTCACGAGGGAATTTTGTGAACACCAGACAATATTTTGGGTAACTTTATTATAAGTATTTTATCCTTAAGTGATGACTAATGGTAGCTTTGGCTAATTTAATCTGACGTTATAATTACCAATGATCGTGCAGGGAAATATGCCTTGGTCTTAGCATCTGATGTCCCCTAACTATAATGAACAGCTAACCACCCTCCATCCAAGAACTAGAGATTAAAATTGTCTGCAGTGGCGGCTTGTGGTTGAGGGGTTAAATTGTAGAGGTCGCATCTAGAGCCTGTTATACTTCAAAATCAATTGTGTTAAGAGACGAGTGAGTTATAAGAAACGTGAAGAAGGGGGAGACACACATTTTGGACCAACCTTAATATGATTTTAATCAACTATTGATGATAAAAAATGGAAGTATGATTTATGAACATAACGGGTCTTCAAAGACTCGCATTCATTTGTTTCTTTACTACTTTTTTTTAGCACCGCGTCTTACTACCCGTTCAAGCTATACACCTATGTACTGATTACGCTAATGTGTTACATGTCTGTAATAACTATTAGCTGTTATTGAAACTCGTCTGATGATGTTTCTTGTGTTAACGGCCGTAGGAGAAATTAATCTTAAGTATAAACGTTGACATTTGGGATATTTATAGATCATTGGTTCCATTTAATAGGTTGAAATTATTTTACAAAAATAGTTATTGGAAAATTTTGGTCTCGCACCTCTATACCTCAGTTTTAGCTTCTGTGGTGCTGACTTCTGACGGCTCTGAAAACCAGACCAAATTATGTATCCCTACGCCGAACCATATGATCTGCAAAAAACATGTCTTTAGCAGTTGTCACTTCTGACAGTCAAAATTTAGGTATATACCTAAATGTTGGCTGTCAGCTGTCAGCTGTGAACTGTCAGTCAGCACCAAAGAAGCCAAGGGGCTACTGTAGTAAGAACCCATTTGGCGTTTCCTGTAAGAACGTTTCTATTTTGTGCATGTGTACCTTATTCGGCGTTGGTTCCGTCCTCGGCTAATGCGTGGCCGCGAGTATCGACGGAAGAGCACGACAGTTGTGAAAACTTGAAACAACAGCTTAACAAGGACTGAAAGACAAAAGAGCCGTCCTGGGCGGGGAAAGGGGGGGATTAAAGTGCACTCGACTGTAGAGGCCAACAAAGTGCATACTTGTCACTGCACTTGAGTAACACTTACCTTCTCACCCTCACTTCCCCCTTTCCGGTCTTTAGCATCTCCCCTTAATGAATACAGTAGCTCGCGGGCTTAATTCAAACTGATTCGCATTGGTGCTCACATGGTCTAAAGCATCACTTTCACACTATATTGTATTGGTAATGATAACGATACCTGGATTCGAATCCTGGTCTAATATACTGAGGGTGGTTTTTTTAAAACGGTTTTACACTCTTCCTACACGCAGATGCGGATTCATTTCCTTCAAATCCTACCTACACCAATACTGGAATTACTAGGCTTAACTCGAACGGGAAGAACAAATAATGATCTGAGTTAGTTTCTTACTGCTTTGTTTGAGATGCGAATTCGCGTTTGGTCTACTTCTTGTTTCAGGCCCTTGATAGCCTGCACCTTGGTTACCAAGGCCCTCAAACTTCACCACTCTTTTTTTTTTCTCTCTCACACACACACACACACACACACACACGCACACGACACACAAACACGCTTTTTTGCCTCCAAATATAATCTAATGAAAACTTGTATAACATTTAAAACTCCTCTATCGTCTGAATACAAAGAATATCGCGTTTAAATGGCGCACCTCTTTATTTTATTAATTAATATGTTTATAAAATCAGTGAAATACAAACTAAAGTGTTTGTTGATCGTTAAAATGTCAGTTAATTGAACCATTAGAATTTCCTCTGCTCTTTGCCCAAAACCTCCCGTATTGAACAAAAATTAACAGGAAAGAGTTTGTAAAAGTTTTGTAATTTGCTTTTTTGAAAGCTTAGGGAAAGTACGCGTGTCTTTCTAGTTAGCGAGCGGGAGATAGCTCAGGAAGCAGCACCTACTCCGACAGAAGATTCCAGTTGGTAAATCTTCAATGTTTTGTTGACTGATGTGGATTGGCTGTAGGAAAGAAAAAGAGAGAATCCCGGGAGAAGAGAGGGCCCCGCAGTCGGCATTGCTTCGTGGGACAAGTTTTGCGTCAGTGCCAAACTTATTTCCTCCAAGAAAGCTGTGAAGGAGGGAGGGAAGGGTGGTACCCCGTGAATAAGTGATGGGGTAGCACGCCATCGATAACCCTACATATTTCCCCGTTGGCTTCAGTCCAAATTCTGATTTTTTCCCCGAGAAGAGAGGTTAAGTGCAAATATTTCATCTAGCCATTTTTATTGGTAAGCGCTTTTATTGAATAAATCAGTAGAGGGGTTATTCTAGTTGGTTAAATGGTTGAACAACTTATCTTGAAATTAAATTGGTCAACGTTTGTATTAATATAATGTAAAATCCGTTCACCGTAGGAATTGTTTTCTTGAAAGGCCTTTTTCCCTACCAGAAAGCTATTATATAGTTGGATTTTGGTAGGAAAAAAGACCTTTCAGAGAGTAATTCCCACCGTGAATGGAATATATGTAAGAGTTTATAGAGAAAGTAATTAACTGCATAAGCGGGCACGGTGAAAATAAGGCATCAGTCTCGTCCTATCTGGTTTGCTGGAGGCACGGAAGCTCAGGGTAAGAATCCTTGTCAGCTTTATTGACGCTTTTTTTTTCTCCCTCTAAATGGTGTCTTACCCTCTCATCACAAAAATGCTGGTGCACTTTCTCTAAAATTCTGCATTCCCTGTCCCTACCCCACGAGTGTAGTATGTGGACATCCCAGAGGGAGGGGAGGGAGTGAAACGTGAATTACTCAGCAGAATTAAATACGTTTCTTCTATTATTTGTATTATTGGATTCATATTAACAGCTTTTTTTTTTACCTCGAAGACTGAAAAAAAGCAGTGGCGTGTAGTGGAATATTTCCAAAGTTAGCAAAGTTGGTTTAAACTGTGCCTGTGACTTGTTCTCATCACTCAGTAGAACATTCATTGGTTGGGTAACAAAGAATATGCACTCTCATGTGTGTTTTATAGAGCAGCACTTGTGTACAGTAGCCCCATGGCTTCTTTGGTGCTGACTGACAGTTCACAGCTGACTTCTGACAGTCAACATTTAGGTATATACCTAAATTTTGACTGTCAGAAGTGACAGCTGCTAAACACATGTTTTTTTGCAGGTCATATGGTTTGGCGTAGGGATACATAATTTGGTCTGGTAGCTTTTCAAAGCCGTCAGCTGTGAGCTGTCAGTCAGCACCAAAGAAGCCATGGGGCTACTGTATGTATGATTGGTGAAATAGGAACACACATCACAGGCACAGTTTCAACAGGCTCTGCTATCCTGGCAACACACTAGATGGCACTGGAGAGCAGCCATCTTTGTGTAAATTCTCTAAATAAGCGGATGCTAAGTGGTCACTAGAGTGGGTTTGCTTGCGTTAAAAGGTGGAGCGATGTTGTGCTCAAGACCACACTATTGGTCCACTAAGCATTCACTAACGTTCTTGCATACCGCCCTTAAGGCTATAATCTGACCATACAGCAGTGGTTAGGAATTACTTCTCAGTATGGGCCACATCTATATCTTTTTTTCATGGACCGGGGCAAAAGGTGTGAAAACTTAATGTGAAAAATTTACACAATGTACTCAAAATGAAAACTAAGTACCTTATAATATTATGAACACTATTTTTACTTTAGGATTTATAAAATATAAATTATAAAACAAACTTTACTTAGGGTTTTCAAGAAACTAATGAGAAAAATGAGGGCGATTTCCTTTTGACAATTTGTTTAAAATCTGGAGTATAGGATGTAGTGGCTTATCTGGGCGTTTTCAACATGAACATCTGTTAATTTGTTCATGTTAACAATTTTTTATATTCATGTCAGAGAAGCTTGATTCACATTTGTAGGTAGACTCAAACATAGTTAAAATTAAAATGGCAATTTTCTTACAATTTGGATAGCTAGTCATATATATTCAGTTTGATTATTTACCGCCGGCCAAACTGACATCCTTCGCGGGCTGCCCATTAAGAACCACTGCTATACAATATATGATAAGAATAATGTCAGAAATGCAGTAAATGGTACATGTTCCATACAACTTTATCACCGTAGATTTAACTAACAGCAATTAAATTTCATATTTACACTCCGTTCTAACTGCTTATTGACGGATGCTTTAGAAGGAATTTTGGAGGAAAGAGAGGGATAGGACGTAGAAGATATCAGATAGTGGATTTATCAAGGTGGATGAAAGATATGAATAGATGAAGAGGAGTGTAGAAGATAAAGAAGGACGGATAGCTACCATGTAAATACCTGCACTAGGTGGAACAGCAAATACTAATAAATAATCACATATCGTGATTATTTAACTTTTTTTTTTTACTCATCCCAAACAATTTAAATGATCCGGGCAAGGCAATTAACTATTCCATTATTTCCAGTTGAAAATCTAGAAGGAGGGACTTATAATAAACACCCGAACTTAAAAATAAACCTATCCAACAACTTAACACGAGAATCAATTAAAAAATATAAACGTAATTTTCTTCCATCTCAAGGCTATGAAGACCTGCTATGGTGGACGCTTGGTACAAGGGTCACTCTCGCAATAGACTGACTACAGGGAGATCGATGTTCAAATACCAGTTGGATGTACGGAGTTTTTTTTTCCCTTATTGGTCATCAACTCTCTTTTAACACAAATGCAGGTACACTTTCTCCAAATTCAGCCGTCCTCCCTAACTCACTTAAGCTTATAACTATCATATATGCGTATAGCCAGAATAGATGTGTCTAAAAAAAACATGAATGAACGAGAAGATGCGTGATGTTGCTGAACGGCAAACTCTCTGTTTTGACGGCGACTTCTATTAGCTGTTCATACGGCTCTTGAGTTTGTTACTGTCACATTAATTGCAAAGGGTCCGGCTTGGATAAGAACAAGAGAGCCTTCACTGGTCATCTATTGGTTATTCTTTATCCTCTTCTCATAAGGGACAAATGTGTGTATTTCCTCTCCGCCGCTAAATGCCATCAGCTAAACAAGACTTCTATTTTTAGTACGTGACGTCACATATAATGACGTCACGGACAGCCAGTTGTTTGGCCGGAGAAGGGAGGTGTGGCCGAGAAGTTCGCCGGTCGGGTGACGTCACTGTCCAACCATAACTGCTCCTAAAAAAAAACAATCTATTTGTGTGTGTACAAGTCACCTAGGATTTGACTTATTGGCAAGGGAGGGCGGGGTGCTGGTAAATAGTTTTAAGTCTCTCTCAAATGCTTCTAGAAGCAATTTGGAGAATGCTTCTCTTTGCTCACTGAGAGTGAGTGTTAGCAATTTAGTTATAAAGAATTGTTAAAAAAAAAACACTACGAACTAGGTCTAACGAAATGGTGTTTTTTTAAACGTAAAAAAATTATTTTCATTTCGTTTTAAAAGTCTCCTTAAACTGTTACCTCCCTCAACACCATTGTCATCAATACGCAACTTATGTCTTTGCCGGTAGAGTAAACTAAACAGGACTGTAGGTGAAAAATGAATGGCTTCAGTCCTTTTATTTTGGGAAGCGGTACAACGACATGACATTAAGTACTGTAAACTGTCTCGTTTCAAGGTCACCTTCGATCATCCTCAGATAAAGTCACCCTTTATTTATTTTATTTCCGGGCACAGCCATTTTAAAATAAATGGTACATAACACACTTTATAGTCATGTTTTATATCCGTGTTATTGCATAGTGTTCAAATAAATTAGGTCTGTGAAATGTAGCCATGTGCATAATGTAAGTACTAGGATGAGGTACATGAAAGTAATGGAAAGTACCAGGCACCGACACTATAATATTATAATATAAGACATTATTATTTTGAAGGAGGTCCTAGCGATGCAGGTATTTATCTTATTTCAAATGACTAACTCACCTGACAACTCGGAATGAATCAGTCCGGGACCTTAAGTCTTATTTCGAAACTGTCCCTTAGAACAGGGTAAGAATCGTCAACTCACGGTAAAGACCTTCTGAAATGTTTCAATAATTTTGTTGATGTTTGTCAAAGTTGGCTTATAAGTAAATAAACTACTTTTTCCCTTAGTAACTAAAAATTTTTAAAAAAAAATATTTATGCACACATTTAAAAAAAATATCATTTTAATAAAATAAACTTGCAATATAGGAACACCTTTTTTAAAAAAAAGTAGTTGTATTTTTTAGAATCTACTAAACATATGTTTTCAAGTACTCATAAAGAACCAATTACCATTTTCGAAATTTGGAATCTTCGCTTCTTCGAGTAGAAATGAAAACGCAACAAGTAAAACTAGCCGGGCCATCTTTACCAGCTGGTTCCTTCTGTTGTGCTGTTGCAACAGATGGGGAGGAAATTGTTCCCTTTTTACATTTGTAGCAACACATAATTATATTATATGCTTTGTTCTAAGTATATATATGCTACCTACTTCCATAACACGGTGCAAGTTAGTGCGTGCGCGCGGTGATTACAATCAATGTCGACAGTCAGTTTTATCATCATCATCATCATACCCGTTACGAGTCCACAATTAGTTCATAGGTGTCCGCGTTCTATTATCGGTCGGTGTTATCCACTAAACGGGATAACGATGAGAAGGGTAGGGTATAGATTAAACGTAGGCCTACCCGAATTTACATGATGGGAGAGTGGGAAAAACCTAAAATTTAGGAAAATCACGCTAATATCCTCCATTTCATTCCTACCACATTTAATTAATTATGTGTACAACATTGAATTTTTTGTTATTAAATATAGATATAACTATCACGCGATTTCAATTACTAATGGCCTTTTCCGATAATTGTCGAAAAAGCTCTAAGAAAAGCATGAAATCTGACTTATCTTCATCTCTCTCTCTCTTTCTCAAATAATATGAAGTCATCCAGAATCATAGTATTAGTTCTATACATCAGTGGATAGAAACATCTCCAACTATTAAAACAATACATTGATCATATATATAAAACATAAAATATGCTGGGCCTGTGTGTGTGTTTGTGTGTGTGTGTTAGTGCTAGAACTACTTATCACGTGTATTTAAATGAACATGAACCTAGGGTGTACTGTTTTTTTAAATCTACTTTTACATTATTTATTCAGAGTGGCAGGGCCTAGCCCGTAACTTTGCATATTTATTATTAGGAAAACCTCAGGCTGCATGTGCATTTCAAGCGTTTGTTGTACTTCGATATTTGTTATATTGTTAGTTTGCTTGCCGTTTTAACCACTAAATCACTCTTGTAGATTACTTTAAAACCAAGAGACACAGAAAGTGATAACTTTGCATGCTCTTAGTGCAAACTGATGGTGTGAAACTCAGTGTATTTGTTATAAGCTACGAGCCTGAAGATGCAAACGGCCTGATCACTGGTTTATGCGCTTAGTAAGGTATCGTTATGAGCATGCGTTGTAGAATATATTAGCGATGTATCAACAAAAAGAAAACCGGACACTTGCAGATAGTGCAGAACAATATAACCACACATAAAAAACCTTAATTCTTACATTTACTTTAAAGTTACAAGGGTGGATCATTATGTCTCTTGTTTTTATCGTAAAATAGTCTGCTTCCTTCTTGCTAATTTTTCTCACTATAAATAATCAAAGCTATGTTAAATTATTTTTTATACTTAGTAATTATAGTATTTAGCCTATTTTATAAAATGATTTTTATTCCTATTTTTTCTTTTCTGTAGTTATTATTCAGATTTCATCACCACATTTACTATACCAGCTGTTATTTCTATAATTTTTACCAGTAAAAGATAAGCTGTAAATATATGTATACATATATTGTACTTTATAGTGAGAAAAACTACCTAGAAAGTGTCAGTTTAATTTAGGCTCACGTTGTCATAAAGAGAGGAGAGCTTTAATCCTAGGTAAAGTAATGATTTGGTAAAATTTACGTATAATTGATTTTTATATATTTTTTCAGGTACGTTCACCAACTTTTGGGGGCTTAGAAGGGGTATCCTCACCCTGCCAGCTTTATGAAAAAAAGTTAGGGTGAGTACATACTGGTTTAATCTATCCTACCCCCCCCCCCACACC
>CABFWB010002704.1:44179-62654 GCA_902151455.1 Timema bartmani | reverse complement strand
GGGGGGGGGGGGGGGAGAAAGATAAAATATGAAGTTGAGTGACTGTCAGAGAAACATTTACTGGGGTTGGAAAACACTAGCGATCCTATTGAGATACATTCATTATTAATTAATAAAAGTCCTTACTTGACTGTTACGAAAGTTTCTACTGTTATATATTCATACGTCAAGTCATGTGATTTACAACTGTCACTTTTGATAGATAGACTACTTATAAAATAACAATAATTCAATTTAGTTTAATAATTATTCTGGGTTTAGAAATTATAGTTTATTTCATTAGTTTTGGTTCCTCTCAGTATTAGGATACCAGATGAAACTTCTGCCAGTTTCTTCAAATCCTGTCGTGGTTCTAAGTTTGATATTTTATGTTACTTAGAACGAGCACGTTATTATTGGTTCTAAGACTAGCGTGGATAATCAAGATAATCCTCACAGTAAGATACTTGAAGAATAAAATATAATTTGTTACCTCCTGAGACATCATTCAGGCACAATATTCGTGCCTCTAATAACTAGAACCGCGGACTTTGGTAAGTAAGGAGCACTATTTGTGCCTCTAATAACTAGAACCGTTGACTTGGGTAAATCAGGAGCACTATCCGTGCCTTTAGTAACTAGAACCCCTGACTCTGCTAAGTCAGGAACACTATCCGTGGCTCTAGTAACTAGAACCCCTGGCTCTGGTAAGTAAGGAGCACTATCCGTGCCTCTAGTTATAGAACCCCTTGCTATGGTAAGTAAGGAGCACTATCTGTGCCTCTAGTTATATAACTCCTGGCTCTGGTAAGTAAGGAGCACTATCCGTGCCTCTAGTTATAGAACCCCTGGCTATGGTAAGTAAGGAGCACTATCCGTGCCTCTAGTCAGTAGAACCCCTGGCTCTGGTAAGTAAGGAGCACTATCCGTGCCTCTAGTCAGTAGAACCCCTGGCTCTGGTAAGTCAGGAACATTATCCGTGCCTCTAGTCAGTAGAACCCCTGGCTCTGGTAAGTCAGGAACACTAACCGTGCAATCAGCCATGTGGTGGTATGGTCGCTGTTAGACGCTGTTGTTAGCGACGCTTGGTGGTTGTTATCGGCGCAGTCGTGGTGAGCTTTTATAACCTCATGATACTCCTGCCCGGCGGGCAGTTTCATTAAGGGGTAGTGAGGAGGGAGGTTAATTACCTGGGCTAGTGTCTGGGGACAATGGACCTCACATTGCCGGGATAACGTAGTGACGCAGTCATTAACATCCTTCACCCCCTCGCTTTTTGCACGGGATACACCTTTTAATGACAGGAATAGTTCACTCTCTAAATTGTCTGGATTGGCCGCACGGTTAGTGGGCCTGACTAGAAGCCGAGGCTGCGGTTGTTGCTTTTCAAAACGTCTTAGTACCCGTCAGAGCTATATGCATACACTATTTACGCTAGTGAGATAGAGATGAGGAGAATAGAACTTAGAGTAACTGAACTTGTATTTACGTGGAGGGAGGGTGGTATTTTTGCATAGGATCTGGATTAGTAATGTTGAACAAGAATAATTAGTGCTAAGAACAGGACAGTGATTCATGTGTTGCGGCTCTCCACAACGTGAGAAAGATATGGCCCACTCAGCCGGGATGTAACCCCGGTCTTTCAGTTCACAGTCTGGAGTGTGCTACGGCTCTCCACAACATGAAAAGGACATGACCCACTCAGCCAGGATGTAACCCCAGTCTTTCAGTTCACAGTCTGGAGTGTGCTACGGCTCTCCACAACGTGAAAAGGACATGACCCACTCAGCCAAGATGTAACCCCGGTCTTTCAGTGCAGTCCGGACTTGACTCGTAACTAGTACTCCTCAAGGAAAACACACACACACAAGAACGAATATATTGTAAATAGATTAAATGTTAACAATGTCGGTTAACCCGTTTGTGCTTGCCACTATTTAATCAAAATTAAATGAGAATTTCGTAATGTTAACATGAAAGCTATATAAAAACTTGAACCCTGACGTCCTGTCACCGGCAAATCATACTTGATGATCCTGACATTTGGGTGATTACACGGATAGTCCATAATTTTATCCCTCTCAAGGAAATCTTTCAGATATGAAGGAGATCATAGCCGATCTCGTCCCCATGTTTTCACACCAGGAAAATATCAAGAAAACTACTCGTCCCCAACCATGAATGACCAGAGTTTATTTACAAAAAATGTAAAAGTAACTGTTGATGTCAAAATTACTTTAATTAAAAAGGAAAACTCAAACTCACTTATTTTCTTTAATCTAGTAGCCCAACACAACCATAATGAATGGAAGGCGGGAACAGTTTCTCTTCTTATATTCACACAACCGATTTTCAAGAAATGCCATATTTTTCTTATACAGGCCCCTGGACCAGTAGGGAGGTATGAATTATACTATTGCTCTCATATGTGTAAATCTGAATATTGATAAAGCTTGAATAAAAATTACACTTGAAGGGTGAGAACTATAAAATAATTCACTTAAGTGTGAGTGAAAGGCTTTGCATGCGATGGTGATTCTAATCAGCGTGGCAGAAGACTCAGCCCAATACGGATGGTGAAAAGATAGCTTCAGGAGAGTTGTACGTTTCTGTTAAATAGTCCATTAACTTTGTTTAAGCGCTCATATAGGTACCACAGATACCAGTTCAAAGATAAAACAGTCTTCAACTTCAGACGGATTTAAGAATAAACACCATTTCAACCACTGGCCAGCCTCGTTTGTAGCCTTGTAATCTGTGGACAAGGCTAACATTTGGACCTTCATCCACTAAGCTTGGGTCAAGTGAAAAGGTCACCCAAAAACTTTAGTGTTGGGCCAAATGATTCGCACAACATTGTGAATGTCTTGTTTAAAGTCCACAACGATTTCACGGGATAGTAAGGGCCGATGAAGTTCTGAACAAAGTTCATTGATTGCTTTCAAATACTTTGTGTGAGTTGCTTCTTCTTTATTTTTCAAGAGCCAAACGATCAACGGGTTCTGCAATCCATGAAGAGTGAATAATTGGAAGAAATATTTTGGACCATTCAAATGTTCCATCCAGACATAGACAGTCTGTGAATCCGTTAAAAATGTTAAGGTTATAAGAAGTTCCAAAAATCTACAAACTATCCACCGAGTTATTCACGAGAACAAAATTCCTATCTCTCTTGGCTGGCGGATACATTTGAGCAACTGCGGTGTGAACTTCATTAATGTTAGTAAGAATTTTGGCATAACCTTCCTTCTCGTGTCATACCTACATTTTATAATTTCTTTTACATTGATCAACCATAGATCCTAATGTAGGTTTCATCAATACAATCATGATCCAATTATTTTAGTGATTGCTCCCTAATATCTTCTGTGGCCTTCCGTTTGGCAGCAGCACTTACTTTTTGTCGTTCTAGTTAGTGTACGCTAGTCATAAGGTCCGTGAGTGTGGTGGTCATTACTCTCTGCCTAAAACATAAAAAATGTGAAAAACTTAGAAACCTAGTTGCAATCAATAAGCTAAGATCAGCTTGAAAAAAAAGATGAAAACCTACCCATTGTGTTTAGACGTGCTCAACACTTTCTGTTCATGCATTTTCACTTTCCTTCAACACTCTAAAATCAAGACTTAGGGCCAGTTTTATAGTCAGATTTAGTACGCCTCAAGTGCGGCGCTATGCTAAATACAAGACGTCACCTACCTGAAATTGAATGGAATGGGCCAGTTTCATATGCGAAACTAGCCCATTCCATTTTGGTCTATACTCCATTCACGGTAGGAATTACTCTCTGAAAGGCCTTTTTTCTTACCAATATCCTACTATATAATAGATTTCTGGTAGGGAAAAAGGCCTTTCAGAAAACAATTCCTACGATGAACAGACTTTAGGTAGGTGTCGTCCTGTATTTAGTATCGACTCGCACTTTAGGCGTACTAAATCTGACTATGAAACTGGCCCTTTATTGATATTTAAATCTCTTCAAAAAAAGAACGATTTTGCCAAGTTGGTTGGCTAATTCATTCATGATAAATTCTACTGGAGTGATATGAAAAGACTGGGACGAGCTGTGTTCACGGAAAAGGTAAATATTATCAACCTCGGGACGAGCTGTGTTCATGGAAAAGGTAAATATTAGCAACCTTGGGACGAGTCTTGTTGTCTAGTTTTACTAATCTCCTTGTTTGGGATGAGTCATGTAGCTCCCTACATTTGGTCCGCGTGTCCACCGTTGCAAATACCAGTATATATTTCATATCATAAAAGTACCTCTCGCTTGTGTTTCACCTGTTGGTGAACAATAGGCAGGACTGCTGGAAACTACATTCCCACGGTTGATGACTGGTACGAACGATGTAATATTTCCTCACCTGTTGTCACTCACATGGTTGTCACCCTGAGATACTTCTTGCTGTGACAGATTATATTGCTGCTACTATTTACACAATGGCACGGAAATACGCAAGTTTCAAAACAAAAGGTCTATTTACGCTTTCGGTGTCCTTTGAGCTAACAAGGAGTTTAAATATTTAATTCTCACATAAATGAAACACCATCACTCATCGCTGCTAGATGCTCTCGGCCGCTGACATGGCCATATGATCGAACCTTGTACTACAAGTTCAAAGCTTCGTAGTAATGGTCCCCACCTGTCTGTAGTCGTCACAGTGCATCACAAACAGCAAGTTGGACAGTTCTCACCAGACGTCACAGTGCATCACAAACAGCAAGTTGGACAGTTCTCACCAGACGTCACAGTGCATCACAAACAGCAAGTAGGACAGCTCTCACCAGACGAACAATACCTCATGGTTTAGTTTTTATATACTTTCGTTTAACATGAAAGCTGTCAAGCTTACCTTGCTTGGTTTCACCATGTTGCAACTTACAAGTCAGAGCCATAGTAGAACTAGGCAAGGCAAGACCCTCAAAGCTAGGCTGAGGGTGTATTTTCCTTGGTTTTCTCTTTCTTGGGTTTATTTATAACAGCTATCAGTACCGGATTGAATGGTGCACTTGTAATATTTTCAACCAACACTGAACTTTCACGTCTAATTAAGTTGCGATGTGAGGAAACTCGATCTAAGCCAATATTTATACAGTTTTTTAATACAACATTTCTTTGGGCACAATAAATAAAATATTTTTTTAGTAGATACCAAGTAATCACAAGAGTGCTTGAATTACCTGTTATAGGAATCCTGGAATGTAACCAGGCCTTCTCTTCACTTACAAATGTTCTAACCGCAGTGTATTGTCAAACGACAGGCGGGCAATGTTGCAACGTTGCGAACTTTCTGACAGTCGTCGAACAATGCGTAGCTTACCTTGAACCTTTGAGTCTCGTGCAGGTGTTCTATTGCACACATGGTACCTTCTCACAACACTCGGTCCTCTGGGCTCCTAGACACCATGTGATTGTCTCTGGGCTCCTATACACCATGTGAGTGTATCTGGGCTCCTAGACACCATGTGATTGTCTCTGAGCTCCTATACACCATGTGAGTGTCTCTGGGCTCCTATACACCATGTGATTGTCTCTGGGCTCCTATATACACCATGTGAGTGTCTCTGGGCTCCTATATACACCATGTGAGTGTCTCTGGGCTCCTATACACCATGTGATTGTCTTTGGGCTCCTATACACTATGTGAGTGTCTCTGGACTCCTATACACCACGTGAGTGTCTCTGGGCTCCTATATACACCATGTGAATGTCTCTGGGCTCTTATATATACACTATGTGAGTGTCTTTGGACTCTTATATATACACTATGTGAGTTTATCTGGACTCTTATATATACACTATGTGAGTGTCTCTGGACTCTTATATATACACTATGTGAGTGTCTCTGGACTCTTATATATACACTATGTGAGTGTCTCTGGACTCTTATATATACACTATGTGAGTGTCTCTGGACTCTTATATATACACTATGTGAGTGTCTCTGGACTCTTATATATACACTATGTGAGTGTCTCTGGACTCTTATATATACACTATGTGAGTGTCTCTGGACTCTTATATATACACTATGTGAGTGTCTCTGGACTCTTATATATACACTATGTGAGTGTCTCTGGACTCTTATATATACACTATGTGAGTGTCTCTGGACTCTTATATATACACTATGTGAGTGTCTCTGGACTCTTATATATACACTATGTGAGTTTATCTGGGCTCCTATACACCATGTGAGTGTCTCTGGGATCCTATATACACCATGTGAGTGTCTCTGGGATCCTATATACACCATGCGAGTGTCTCTGGGCCTTTATATACACCATCTGAGTGTCTCTGGACTCCTATACAGCATGTGAGAGTCTCTGGGCTCCTATACACCATGTGATTGTCTCTGGGCTCCTATGCACCATGTGAATTTATCTAGGCTCCTATATTCATATGCGTGTCTCTGGAATCCTATAAGTCATGTGAGTATCTCGTGGAGCTCTCTACAGATACACTTATTGGTGAGAAATATGGAGCTCATTTGACGTTTGACAAGTTAGGCCTAGTGACAATTTTTAAAATCAAATGTCTACTTTGCTGTTGAGAGCGAGCTTTGGTGGCTACACGCGTGAAAGCTAAAAACCTGGAAGTTAAGAATTTCTTATATTAGGGAAAACGGGGGTTGGGAGTGAACTAAAATTCAGGAAATATAAATAGGCTTACTTGGCTTTAAATATATGTACTGTATATATATTTCGCATAACTAAACAATAAATAAATTAACTATTTTGTTTCTCGCATGCATGTTAACAAAATGCATTGCTTGAAAATGGCATTCTGTTAACATGAGATGGTTGTACAGTGTTTGTTTACTATCCCACATTTAGACAGCGCCACTGTCGATCTTAAAGTATCTTATAATAATAATAATAATAATAATAATAATAATAATAATAATAATAATAATAGTGTCTAATAATTACTGATAGTATATCTAAAAAAAAAATTCAACAGAAAAATTGCCAAGGAAAACCTTATAAAGTTTTAAGTTAGGAACTAATGCAAATTTTTGTTTGGAAAACTTTAAAAGTCGAGGAATATTATGATTTAATTTTGTTTAGGTACTCGGTTAGTGCTAAAGCGTGGTCATATCATGTGTTAAAAGAATATCCAGTAGTTGTTGAATGCCATCATCAAATCACGAGATATTTACAAACCTACAGAAGGCAGTTTAACATCCAATGTGTCTGAACTGTGATTTATACTCATTTTTATCTTATTTTAGTAAAAATACAATACTCTTGTACCCGCTTGGAGATCGAACCACGGTCTTTCTATTAAATACGCCGCCTACGTGACACTGTGGTATTTCTGATGATAATGGTAGTTTTGAGAATTCCAAAGCCACTAAAATAATTTACTACTTCATTATTTTTAAATATTAAAATATAACTTTATTGATTTTAGGAAGGACAGATCTATGTTTATAACCATTTACTTTAAATTCAGAAATGCGAAATTTTGAGTGAAATGTCCTTGGATATGAGCTAGCTTGACGATTTCATGATTCTTTTCAAAATCCTATTTTTTGTTAATCCTTTGGAAATATGCTGATACCTTTTAAGTCCATTTTGACGAGAGGCATAATTATTTTAAACGAATCCTTTCTTAAATAACGTATTTTTGAATGTATGTAACATGACTCAACTCTCCGGTAATAGACTGTTCTAAGTGACTTACCCGGTATTTTCACTAGAGCACTTAAATTAATTTGTGCGGAAAGTAGGGAAACGTGTGTTTTGTTTTAACCCTTTTCCCTTTGCTTTTATCCTCATTTCTAGTATTTAATGGAAATAATATTATCTTGATTCCCTCGCCTTCTTTTCTCGTATTTTCATTAAAAGTCAATTAAGGTTATAAGGGAAGCAGGTAAGATAAGAAGCTTAGCGCTGTTTTAAAGACTTATTAATCCTGTCGTTTCATGTCAGCTAATTATGTTTTGCTTAATTATTATGCGACTTTGCTTTGGATGAAATGGAAACTCCAATTTTCAATCTTTACATTTTCCAGATTTCTTTTAATCAAGAGTATCATATGCTTTTAAAAAATATTTTTTTACAGAGGGTAGAGAGAAAAAAAAAGAGACTTGATTAAGGTTATAAAATGTAATGAGGTAAATTGGCGGAACTGATGAAACCAAGATGGCGCCCCGTGGTTTGTGTAATTGGGTGGAATGCTATTCCCCCCCTCCTGATAGCATTCAACTGTTTGCTTTCACGGCTCTCTTCAGATTGTAATTTCATTGCTATAAAGTAGTTGCGTATTTTTACGTTTGTTTTGTTGTTTTAGTATCCGTGTTAAATATATTGGTGGGCATTACGGTCCTATAGAATATGAACATTTACATGAAACCCTCGTAACAGCTTTTTATACGGAATCAATTTACTTTTAGAGTTCTCCTAGATTGTAAGGTGTTTTAATAACATTCTTTTTTATCCTAAATATATTGGTAGTTTAGTAAGATTATACATTTTTAGAGAACCTGGGGAAAAAATATTTGACGCTTAGTAAGGTATTCATGGTTTCATTACAATAGGTTTTAAGAGATGTTTATTGTTTCAATTTATTTAAAAACTTATTCGCATCGCTATTTAATCACAAGTCAAATACCGTACTATTTTTCACATCTCTCAACATACTTTGTTGACTTCTCATGAATGCAAGGATATATATATATATATATGAATGCTGATCTGTTGGGTTATCATCACGCGAGACTTACTGAATCTGTTGGATGATCCAGGAGGATGGTATACCCCTCAGGAGGCACGCGGCAAAAAGCTGAAGGCTGTTGTGCTTTCAAGTGCTGGGATCTCAGAATGTCCCGCGCTTTCGTCGTAAACAATTCATCAGCATGTTGGTCACGTGAGTCTAAGTGCTGCCATGCGAGAATACATAACCGGTTACCCCTCCCACCCTCCCGGTTCTTCAAGGCTGAACCAACCGACTCCCGAGGTACGGCGCACTAGCAGCTTACAGGGGAAATTATTCACACTATTATTTGAAAGTGTACCTGACCTAGATTACAACCTCGAACTCCTGTGTTCGGCGACTGATGCTTTAGATAGCTCAGCCAACTATGGTTTGGTTTTATAGTTTTTACAAGCTTTTAACTCAAATTGAGGGTGGTCACGTGAGCTAAGCCGTCGGGCGTTCGATGGACTAGATTGGATTGTAGAAGATGGTTGTGTGAATCGGGGAGTTGTTTTTCACAAGTGATGTATGTATAAATGTGGTTTTCTCAGCACAAATGTGGGTGCACTCTCTTCAAACAATTTCTCCTGTCGCCTTATATTAAGCCGTTAATGTATTGTCCTATCCTACTGGCTCCTAACTACCCGTAGACCCACATGAACTCTACATTCAGACTTCTCTTGGATTCGATCCACATTATCTAAAGACAGGAGCTTGTCGTCTCGAAGGTCACGGAACATATTTTCGCGATCTTTGAGCTGATAAATCAGTAAAGGACTTGTTGGTTGGTGGGTCTCACGTGTTTCATAAATCACACCCAGGTGATGTTTTTACAGTTTTCAAACAAACCTCCTCAAATATTGTCTACAAACAGATCTGACATGTCCGCCACGTTTGGAGCAGTCGACAAGAACTGTAATATACTAGTTCAGTCAGATTTTCATTGGATGAGCCTTTTTAGAAAATAAAAACCATTATTTTGCAGCCAATATTGATATATCATTTTACAATATTATTGTTATTTTACATAAATATCAAAAGTGACAGCTTCATATGACATGACTAAAGTGAAAAAAGTATGAATACATGAAAGTAGATCTAACTACCGTTTTAGCTCTCAGATAAGGCCCTTCTTATGAGAAAGTGAGTGTAAACAATGACATCACTCTACCTCTCACGATGGCGCGCGTTGCCCCCTTTCGGCGGGAAGTGTTGTCCTTCAACCTTGTATCAGCCTCTCCCTCCCTCCCAACGCCCCTGCTCTTCGGGTCGTCAACCCGTGAGCGGAGACGGACAGACGCTCGATGGAGAACTCAAACCATTTGTCACAGTTTCATTTCGTGGCTGTCACATCATGTTTATTCCTCCCTCCCCTCCATTGTGAACGGGGAGGAAGTGGGTTGACATGATTACAGCGCCCTTACAAGCTACAAGGAATGTTGTTCTGTGAGGTGCAGCTTTCTAACGAGGTCCGGGGATCGTATCTCTTCTAGTTAGTTTTTTTACGACGCCTCACTATGCTTCAAATAAACAATACGTATTGTTTCTAGCTTTCGCCTATTAATATTCCTAGTAAATGCCGGATTACAAATATCACCTGTGTTGCTGGGTGTGAGAAACTTTCGTCTGCTTTCTCTAACATCAATACATGTAGGCTATGTAGATACATGTGTGACCACACACATTAACGTGTAGTGGACGCTACTGTTGACCTTTACAAGAGGTTTGTCTTGAGTCCAACCTAAACTCTTATTGATTCACGTGATTTACAAAATTTTATATGACCTGCATTTAAAAAAAAAATTAATCGGCATCTTTGAACAAAGTGGTTAATTTAACAGTTTAGGAGTAAGGAGAGAGGTAGTTTTTTTATTTAGAAGAAGTGTATCCGTATTTTCTTGGGGGAGAAATAGAAAACCAGTTATGGGGAGGAAATACCACCAATAATCTCGACTGTAAGATGTTATTTTTGTTTGTCGCTAATCATAGTTAGCATCACACTCGCGAGGATGGACAAGCGCTGTAGTCTGTCTATATCTGATTGTGAGAAGATAATGCAGTTGATAATATTTCTGATAACGTTCCCAGGGGACATTAAACTGAAGTGGAAACTTTTAAGGTTGGTGTATATATATATATCGAGAAGATTTGTTCCATTCATATAGTTGTAAAAGTTTCCATCTCACGTCTGTGGAGCGACGCACGGTTCCTGACTCTGCAAGAGGCTGTGGTCCTGAGATCTCGTCTCGTGGCAAGTATAACCATCCAGCTAGATTCATGTCTGCTCCAGACATTCTCATTACCGGGTCCACGACATCAAAAGGTCTCTATTTCTGGAGCTTCTCTTCTCTCCTTAGCCGTCCAACCTTCTCTCCGTTCCTCCCCCCCTATCTCTCTTTGTGTTGCCACTAGTTGGCGCGTGTGTCTCTGTATTTCATGCCTTATCTTAGTTTCCTCTTTCATCTTGGACCTGAGTCTGTCAGTGCTCCTCCGGTGCCGCAACTGGAAAGGTTCTGTGTCCTATTCGACTCTCATTCTGTAATTGAAATGTTTCAGCCCTGATCGAACACCCGGGAGGGGTAGCTTTGGGGGCATCCCTCACGCCAGCTCGGGGAGCGATGTTTCTTGCAGATTACCTCTTATTTACATCCCTTGATGTCATCCAAAAGTCATCCCTTGTGAGACTAATGGACCTATAACATACTATTAGGAACGTGTTCACAAATAAGTCACGTGATCATAAAATATTAGCATCTATACTAAACAAACCTTTTGTAACCCCTTGATAGTGTTACTACTGGCTGTTACGACTGTTGAAAAGGGCCTTTGTCTTAGGAAGAACCTTATCATACAAATATAAAAGCTACTAGATATACTTTCACCTATTCTTACGGCAAGTCATGTGATCTACAGCTGTCACTTTTGGTAGGTATTATCAATTAATATAACATAACAATAATATAGTAAAATGTTATCAATGTCAGCCGCATTTTCTGAACATTTCTTCCTACCAGGTTCCTACCATAGTAAATACAAACACTAATGAACAGTGGCGTATCGTGGATTGTTGACAGGGTAAACAGATTTAGTCCAAACTGTACCTGTAAATGTTCTCATTACTCAGTAGCACACTCATTGATCATTTATCAACGAGGATACATTCTTATGTAGGGCAGAGCCAACGTAAGACTGATTAAATGGGTACCGAGTGGAAGTGAAAATACCACAGGTACAGTTTTAACCAGCTTTGCCTAACATGGCAACACTCCACGACACTGCTAATAAAGTATGACAAACTTCGTAGTAATACTTCATTTAAGAGGCAAGAAATGGTAATATTGCATTCATGATCTTTATTTAAAGTCAAGTAATGGATGGTTTGTATGCTAGGGACTTGTTTTTGCTTAAATTATTCAAGCGTTCACTGTTGTCTCATAGTTTAAGTATTTTTATGAGTTTTTGTCCCAAAAATATATCAGAATAAATAACAACGAACCTCTAATTTCAACGTATAATGAAACGATTCCTATTGTTTTGTTTTCAATTAAAGAAAACGTGTTTGTTTACTGCGCGGGGGTAGTGAGTTATTTTTAGTGCCAGTGGTTTTAACCTGTCACCAGTTTTAATCCACCCTCAACCGTTTCTGAAGCAATTTGAAAGAAGATGTATTTAATTAGTTCACCTTTGTTAAGCCTGCAGGCTGCAGCTCCCCCCCTTTTTTTTGTCACTCCATTAAACTGCCGAATATAGGTTACAGAAATGGCTGCATTGATTGAAATCGTTCCAGTAAGAGAAGAATAATTTGAACTGGAGATTTAGCACCTTCTTGATAAAATATTTGATAATATGCAGCAGATAGACAACTTTTTTTAATCTGGTTCCGAAAAAGGTTTCTTTTATTAAAATACTTCTCTTTTATTTGTCTGAGTGAAGCTATTTTCAAGCTTAAGTAAAATAAAATAAAAATTACATTTTTAGACTTATTTATCCCCACCTTGACGATTGGCTATCCATCCTCGCTTTGAGAGCTGGCCAATGAAATACAGCACAAAAACCACGCTGACTTTACACGTGAATAAACTTCATTCGTTTGAGTGGAAATGGGCTCGTATTGAAATATAGTTAAACTTTTCAAATAAATTGGATGAACTTTACTTATCATAGCTCTACTATTTTTTAATTCCTTAGTTCTTCCTTCCATAAATTAAGGGTTAGCAAAAAATGACAAACACACCCACTTGGTTATTGTCAAAGAATAGCTAGCTGTCTGTTAATTTAANCCGAGGTGTTTTTGGAATTGGATATCTAACCCTAGAATTAAGGATATTTTACTGAGGGGCAAAAAGAGAAAAAATCGATTTACTCAAAATCGGCTCAAACGATTTTGATTAAATTTCATTTATGAACATCGATAAATATTCCAAACAAAATTTCTACTCTCAATGTTTAGGCAAAATGACTTTAAAGGCTCCGGTCTGATGCGTAAATTCTAATTTTTTTATCATATCTCCAAAGCTATTTGAGATATGAAATTACTTATCATCGCAAATATGTAGATCTATTTAAATACAAATCTTTTATTCGAAACATATTTTTATAAAACCAATTACTTTCAACATCTACGCAATTATATATATGTTTTAACTTTTCTAACAGGGTAAAGAGATACTACTTAAGTGTTAACGCAATAATTCTCAAATGCCATAGAATAATTAAATATAAGTATGTCTCTCTAAAAAAGTTTGTTTTAGTTTTCCTTAAATCTCTTAGGGGAAACGTTTGTACAACATTGATCTATCTCGATTTTAGACTCAATAGTCAATATTTACATTTTTTATTTGTCAAAATTTATAAATGAGGAATTTAACAGCAATGCGATGACCTGAAGATGTGCAACACTTAATAAAATGTTGAAAATTCTAACCGGAAGTCGAAATTTTAGTACGAAGTGTTGTCCCTTGTTGACCCAATATCGATCTTTTTATTGGTCCAAACATACAAATGAGGAGATTAATTATTTAAAAATAAAATTATACAATTTAAAACCGGGACTTAATTTTTTTACACAAGTATAGTGCAATTTATGCTTGGGTTTGCTAGTGTATATTATTTCGTTTCATATTATATTACGAGTTTTGAGTAAATATCTCCATTTTTAAATAATAGAGCAAGAAAGTCCGTGTGGAGTTCCGTACAATTTATTTGTATAGTGAATAAATATTAATTGGTTCCTGCTACAATTAAAAAAAAAGTTTATCGGCCCTTGGTCACAAAATGTTCAGTGGACCTTTAATTTATCGTGCGAATCCAAACTGAGTTTCTTCTCATTAGACTTAATTTTATTTTTCATTCTACGATTATTTCTTTGAACCTTATCTGCACTACCTGCGCTTCTTATCAAAGGCACCTCGTCTTTCTCGAAGAGACCCAAAGGCTGAATGACACCCTAATTGAACAGTGAAACGTCTCACGTAGAATCACAACGCAGAATACAATCCTTTAAACTGTTGTCGCCAAGTCTTCAGGAGCATTTATCTCAATTATTTCTCAGTATCTCTTGTTCCAAGTATCTTTCTACCCCCCCCCCCTCACCCCTGCCCCCGATTCCCTCAGTCACATTGTAAATACTCAACTCTAAACTGAAAACGAGGATTAAGATATGGTAGGAAAGAGAGAAAGGGAGATAGATGGGTTTATATGGGGGTTGGGGGAGAAGATTGGAAGCGTTTGTAGCTTTAGTTTTTAAACTAACTTCCCCCTCCTTTAGGGGTGGATGAGGATGTGAAATGCTATTTATTTACCGCGAGCTAATTTCACCCCTCTCCTCGTCTTGTCAGGTTGTGAGCGCAGTCGACACACAACCATGAAAAGCTGGTTCAGCAGTTGTGTAACAAATGGGTTAAACACTCGTGTGTGTGTGTGTGTGTGTGTGTGTGTGTGAGAGAGAGAGAGAGAGAGAGGGCGAGAGAGATGTTGTATGNGTGTGTGTGTGTGTGTGTGTGTGTGTGTGTGAGAGAGAGAGAGAGAGAGGGCGAGAGAGATGTTGTATGGATCAAAGTGTGTGTGTTTTGTATGAGGGCTCGAGAGTCGGGGGAGGGGAATGAAAGGGTAGTTATCTTTAATTGCTTTCCCCCCTTCCTAAAGGTGAGGGAAGTGGTGGTAATCTGGCTTGGTTGTAGTCCTGGATAAGAGCGCCATTGAGGTTGAGATGACGTGTCCTGTTAATAGTTTGTGGGTATGATCAGGGATGACCAATGTCCGAACCACCCCCTTGTCACGTGAACAACATGAGTAGTTCTCAAGGTGTCCATCATCAGACAGGAACTTGCTTATCGCCATAATGGGCTTCTGTGTGCACGTTTGAGACATGATTCAGTTACTGTTTGAAAACAAATATATTTAAAGTATATTTACAATGAAACTAATCTAAATTAAAAAAACAAACAATTTACTTACAAAGAGTTCTGATAAATTTGCTAATTGCCAAGAGGTCCAGTAACTGTTTTCTAGTCCCAGTAGGCCTACTATCAGTGACGCGAGCTATCTAATAGGGGCATAATAATGCTGGATTCACACATCACGCTATGCTGTGCCGTGCTAAGCTAAGCTATGCTATGCTATGCTATACTATGTTTTAAGATCGCTAGCCAAGTATGCAAACGAACACGTTCACACATCACGCTATGCTGTGCCGTGCTAAGCTATGCTATGCTATGCTATGCTATACTATGTTTTAAGATCGCTATCCAAGTATCCAAACGAACACGTTCACACATCACGCTATGCTGTGCCGTGCTAAGCTAAGCTATGCTATACTATGCTATACTATGTTTTAAGATCGCTAGCCAAGTATTCAAACGAACACGTTCACACATCACGCTATGCTGTGCCGTGTTAAGCTACGCTATGCGAGCGAAATCGCGGACCGGGCGATTTTTACATCTCACTCGCGCTACGTTTTGTGCTGCGCATGCGCACAACGGACAGAACCCACAAAAGGCCATGTTGTCTTGAAGACTTCAAATACTCTAATAAACCTTCTAAGGTATATTGTAGTACAGCTCACAGTGTGAAACACACGAGGGAAAATGTCGCACAGCGTAGCTTTATGTGTGAATCCAGCATAAAGGTAAGCAGCCCATATCTCACTCATCGGAATCGGTAATGACGATACGATTTCCGGGAGATATTAAAATCAGATCCGTGTAGTGCGTGCGGATGACGTCATCTGGAATGCTGAGTAGTACACGCACTCCCCACCATTTGGAATTTCTATCTTTATTCTCTCCATTTAGCTTAGAGATGTGAATACAGTTCACCTTTGGGGAACAATTCAAAGTTATTTAGTTCATATAAATGAGCAGTTCATTTATAAAGTTCAATAGTTCGTGAACTGCTCATTGTATGTAGTTCACTCATCCGTGAATTTCATCTTCTGCGACTGATAGAAATAAAGCCTGTAGTTCAGTCGTTGACGACCGAACTATATCTGTCAGTTTAGTCTTCCCCCAGTTCGCAAACTACCGCGTGTGAGTCAGTTAATGTTTCCCTCGCACATCACTAGTTACACAGTAAAGAGCTGCCTATGGGAGGACGTTTTTAATGGTTATATAAGTATGCTCACGAATCAAGAACTTGTTATTTTTGTCAAGATAACTGTCATAAGCTTAAAAACAAAGCAATTTTCCTAAATAAAATGAAAAGCATATTTTTGAACAGAAAAATAATAGTTTAAAAGTCGTATTAGGTTAGTTACAACTTTACCAGCTGTTAGATTAATGATAGCTTTGTGGAGTGTAGTTAGAGTATTTGTCTCTAGTAGTCTATATCGGAACAACTACTCTTGCCAGTGACGTCATTATAGATATTAGGAGACACAAAAGGTGACACGATAGAACTGAAGGATAGATGTTGGGAACCACCTCCTTTGAAAATTCGAATGCTTCCAATCCATTGAACACGAAATAAATCCGATTTGTGTCATGTGTGCTGTTCGTCCGATGTAGGCTAATGGACGCTTACCTTTAGGGTGAATTATTTAAAGAACTACTCCTAAATTGGTTTGGGAAGAGCATGAGAACCAAATATACGGATATAAATAAGAGCAATATATCCTGTCAAGGAACGAACGCTGACATCCTGGATCGGAATCAAGAGCACTAGCGCCAGCTTAGCCCTCTTTGTTTTTGTGTGGTTGTTTTTACGACGCTCGTATGTTTCTCTCATATTTTCCCTAATTTTGAGAAACTTGGCGTCGCCTTGATATTTCCTTCTTTAGAATGGTTTTCAGTAAACACTTTATGTACAATTTCAGAGTACATTTTTGGATACACAAAATGTTTTCTTATTTTACCCGTGCTTTGTGCCTTACTACCCGTCCGGGCCACCAGCAATATTGCCATACTTATGAAGTAAGTATGAGGAAGGTGAAGCTTTATCTGAAACATACCTATATTTGCTTTGGTGGAGAGCGAGAAACCATTTTGCACCACCCTCATTACACCTGGCTGAGTCCGAACCCCAGTCTCCACCGGCAGAATATACAACGTTTTTTCGTGTCTCCATTAATTCGTTTCAAAATTATATGACCTATAATCAAGACAATGCCTCCTCTTCAAGTCCATCTGGTAGACGAGAGATTGTGCAAAGTCTAGACTATGTCCAATCAATATATCTCGTTCTTGTTTGCAACTCTGCGCACCTGTCGTGTCCTAAGACAACCACACACGTTCGTTGACATGTGGTGATCATGGCTTAACACCACGGTCGAGTTCAAATACAATCGACGCCTCAACGCCACACATTGTTTCCTGCAAAAGTTTCTGGATCTTCCGGAACTGAGAAAACTGTGTTAATTTTCAGGATGAGTTCATTAGCAGAGTTCATGGATTGATGTATGAATGCATAAAAAATATACTTTTTATAGCTCTAAGATAAGGTTTTTCCTATGAAAATTTTACTGGAAAAAACCATTTGACACCCGTTTCAGTGGTCACATTATTTAAGGCGTCACTCGCAAAAGAATGGACTTCTGACTACAGGTAGATCGATTCCCTGTCGAGTGTACTGAGTGTGGTGTCTTTCCACTCTTCCTCTACGCAGATGCGGGTACATTTCTTATAAATTCTAGCCACTGTATATTCTGGTTTAGTAACTTAAAGAACATCTTGTATTTCGCGTATCTGTTTCAACGTTAATGCTTTGCGGGATAGCGTAATCTATTCCTGTACCAACTTGTGTTTATCATTCTATACAACATGAATGCTCTACAGGGCATTATAGGGTGCACCCACCATTTTCGCTTTACTTTTTTCTTTCTATACCTCAGTTTTAGCTTCTGTGGTGCTGTTTGACAGTTCACAGCTGACTTTTGACGGCTTTGAAAAGCTACCAGACCAAATTATGTATCCCTACGCCGAACCATATGATCTACAAAAACATGTCTTTAGCAATTGTCACTTCTGACAGTCAAAATGTAGGTATATACCTAAATTTTGACTGTCAGAAGTCAGCTGTGAACTGTCAGTCAGCACCAAAGAAGCTATGGGGCTACTGTAATTTCAACTGCAAATGTTAAAATGATAGTATTTTCTGGTCCAAGCATGGTAGAACCCTGACATTCAGGCTCTGGTGAGCTCGATAGCGGCGCATATTCCCATAGAGCTCATTTTTCACCAACAGTTTCTGCTCTTACGCAAAAATGACCCTTTATGGTTTAAATGTTGCACATGCGTTTTCAATACAAAATACTCGCAGATGTAAGGTACACAATCGAAAAGCATGCCAACTAA
>CABFWB010002703.1:82870-99024 GCA_902151455.1 Timema bartmani | reverse complement strand
AAAGCGATCATGGACAAAACCATTTCGATATACTGAGTAGCCATCGCAAATGTTGGTCTTGATGAACACATTTCCAATTTAAACTTTTCCATTTTTGGGTTTATTTCCTGGGGTTGAAAAGTCCTGCACTTCTTTGCAGTAACTGTTGCTAGTGGTTCCATTTAGAGCTGTATAGTAAGGATGTCAAGGTAGACGGTAACTGAGACAAACAAAATTAACATTAATTCTCTATTAACATGGCATATTAATTTCACTTTATAGGGCTTGCAATGATTTCCCAATTTAAATTAAGGGGGCCATAGATCCCCCATGATAATTTTTCACGTGTGTAACATATATATATTTAGATTCTACTAATAACTCTTATGAAAACTTTGATTGATTACACTGTATTTTATCACCAATTTTCGGAAATTAAATAATTAAACAATAGTTTCCTATTTATGGGGGCCATAGTCCCCACCCCAATGCATTTTACAAAGTCTACCATAGATATTCGTATTATACTGATTTTTATGAATATTTTAAGGTAATACTCGATATTGCATCACAAAATTTCCCACGGAACTACTACACAATCAAACTAACTATGTTGTAGTTTATTCTTTAGTAAAACGGAAATACAACTTCGATTTTTAGTTGAATTTCGTAACAAACACAATTAAGTGTTAGCATATCAATTTCTTAAAACTTTAGGTGATTTTTAATTAGGCAAAATACTGCTTATTTGAATTCGATAGTCGCACATATTTACTATTTGTGTGTTAACTTGTTCTGTTACTTAGATAATTAATTATAATATGGAAATACTCTTGTCACATTCATTTTACAGTTAATGATAATGTTGAAATTATACTTCAAAGTTAATTATGTTTATTTAGGTTAAATCGGTAACAACACGAAAGATATACTAATATTGAATTGCTTTCTAAATGTCGTTGTTTATTTCTAAAATAACGAAAAAGTTTTAAAAGATAAATTGTTCTCTCTGATTGTTTCTTACATTATAGACTCTCCTTATCGCAATCTGCTTACAACGGCTGTACTGAAACTTCAGGAGTCTGGGAAGATTACTGAGCTGAAAGATAAGTGGTGGAAGCAGGAGAGGGGAGGAGGGGCTTGCAAAGTAAGTGTGATTTGTAGTTATATACGTCCTGGAATACAATTAGTGTGGGCATGCAGCAAATTATACAAAATATATTATGATTGTATTATGAAATGCCTTGTTACAGTTTAAAAACTTACTAAAAATAATTGATTCATCGTATCAATAAAGTTTGTATATTCACTCGCTTTCAGTTTATCCAGAAATGTTGTAGATAGGACTATATAAATGTATGTACTCTCCGTTTACCCTGAAACACAAGATAGCCTTGATTGGTTCCACTATGGTGCAGCCTATATGATACGACGAGAGTGCAATTAGTCAAGAGTATATGGAGAGTACATTTTCAATGGCGAGTAATGAAATAAAAATATGTCTATAGCTTTTGTTTCTTAGTACCACGTCTTACTACCCATTCGGGTTATACGCCTATGTACTAGTTAAGCTAATGATTTAAAGATATGAGGAAAGTCGAATTCAGAGAAAGTGGTCAAGTATTTGCGTGGAGGAAGAGTGGAAAACCATTCTTCCAGTCATCGGCAGTCTGTGTATAGGTAGTTTAATTGGAGGTTCTTCGTTTAAGGATTTAACAAGAAGGTAAAAAAGAAAAATATTATCAAGAATTCAGATAAATACTGGCTTGTCTATGATAAGAATCAATGAACAGTTGTTCAATCTAAGCAAACCTTTCTAAGTGAGAAATACTTTCCACAATTCTTGAGAAAGCATGCAGATAACATTCCATTTCTCATGTTAAATGTGATTTTCAAGTGTTTAAATAACAAGATGTTATATTTCAAACTGTTCCGCGTTGGTTGTCCTCAGGATTTCTTGGTACGCCTCATGGTCTAGCGCTCTACTCTCGCAGTAGACTAGACGGTTGATTATGGGAGATCGAGTTTCAAATCTAGGTCGGGTGTACTAAAGGTTTTTTTTCCATAATGGTATCCCAATATCCTTCCACACAAATGTGGGTACAATTCTTCTAAATATAACCTTCCTAATCCCTAACACATTAATGTAATTAGTACATGAGATTACAACCCAAATGGATAGTAGGGCGTGGTGCCAAAAGAAAAAATTAAATGAAAAATGATGATCTGGACATTGGAATCGAAACCGGTCTCTTTGGTTTTGTACACCAATAATAAACCACTGTGCCATTTTGGTTCATCTTATATCCCAGGCCATCTCTATTAAGTTGTTGTGTTGATTCTGATTGTGCTAGAAAGTATCGGCTAATCGGAGCTACCCGCGATAAGTCATGGTGACTCTTCTCTGCCTTTATTGCTACCAAGTCATTATATAGTAGGATTCGGCTAATTTGACATTGGTTAGTTCAAAAAATATTATAATTTGAACCCACAATGATTCTTCATGAAATTTCTATTCAAATCAATGGTAAAAAACAGCATTTAATTCGGATTTTTGTCGGAACTATTTGGATAATTCGAAGCCCATCCATTGATTTTTTTTTCGAGCTTCTACTCATTTCAAACTCAACTTAACGATCTTTATTAAGCCACTCCATACGCTGAGAATGTCAAATAAAGTTGGAGTTAGACCATTGACACACCGTAAATGAAAAAGCAGGGAATTATTCACCGGTGGCAAGCGGGTTGCCTATTGTATTGGATGTGTCAGATAGGCTTTCATCAAATCTGAAAGTCTGCAAATTTCGTATGCTCATTTTTCCAAGTGTTTATATTTTGTGTTTTAATTTTTCTTGTTTACAATATATATATATGTGTGTGTGTGTTGTATAGCATTTAGCATATATAGAAATGTGTGAATATATGTGGCGTATTTTAAGGTCATGGACTTATTGTGTACCAGCTGCATAGGTACTCATGAAAATGGTTAGTTTGAATTTTGGATGATTTGAATTTTTTTTTTAGATAATCTTTGGACTTTCAATCATAAATATGTATACTGTGTTTAATTTATAGCACCTAATAAGGGTAATAATGGTGTTTGTTGTTCTAAGAACAAAGGACCCAACAACACTCCCAACCCTTTGAACCTGGAAAACGTGGGAGGGGTGTTCTTAGTTCTCGTGGTCGGAGTCACCATAGCCTGCTTTCTTACCTTTCTGGAACTGATCTGGGAGGTCTTCCGAACGTCCAGGAAGGAGAAGGTAGCCAATCAGATGTTACTTCTGGCTTGGGATGTAAACAAACTTGAGCTAAAGCGCTATTTTTTATTCTGTTTATACCCGCCTCAGTGGCGTAGTTGGCTCACGCACCAGTCGTGTTGAGCCAGACCACCGAGGACGGGGAGATCGAGGTTCGAATCTCGGTCGAGTGAACTGGGGGTGGTTTTTCCTAAATGGTTTTCCACTCTCCCTCCACGCAAATTTTGGGTTCACTTCCTCTAAATTCAACCTTCCCAATTCTTAATCCATTAGTGTAATTAGTACTTAAGCGTATAACCCGAACGGGTAGTAAGACGCAGTGCTAAAAATTAATTAATTAATTAATTAATTATTCTGTTTATAAGACCCATTTTTTTGGCATAATAAATTAGATATGGTTTCAATAAACGTATTTAGTTCAAATAACTACACATTATAACCGGCTCCATGGTGTAGTGGTGAGTGCGCCTGGCTATGAGTTTAGGGAGCCCGGGTTCGATACACGGCTGGTGCTTTGGGTGTTTCTCCCTCAAGGGGAATGATCCTAATGATCCCGTTGGTCACCATGGTTTGGTGAATTATGCTTAAGTTAGGTTAAGAATCACCCCGGCTCAAAAACTCCATTATAACAATCATCACATCATCTCATTACGGATATGACGTGTAGACAACCTCCTATGGAGTACTGTGGGTGACTTTCTGTGCCACCAGAGCGGCTAAAAGTCTACACATAGGGCGACCGAACATGGACGTTACGTCTCTCCCGGTCAAACGATTCACACGATAAAGAAAAATTACACATATTAACCACAAACTCTTAGAATATCTGTCATTGGCATCAAGCAATTTGACCAGGTCTTTTTATCTTAATTTAAAAAGATGATGGTGAAAGCCGTAGTTATTATGACATATATTCTAAAACATTTGAGGGTAGCAAATTAAACTAACTGTATCTATTGAAGTATTTTGTCTAAACATGCAAGAATAAGGAGCTAAACCCACGTCTACACCCATCAATTTAAGAAGCCACCATCGATTATCCAAGGGGATAAAATATATGTCAATATAATGTCTGATAAAGAAGTCAGTATCATAAATAAACTTTAATACTTTTTCTTTTTAGCAAAATGTCTTACTACCTGTTCAGGTTATACACATAATTTACTAAGTACGGTAATGAGCTAGTTATGATAGGTTGAGTTTTAGAGGGAGTGTACCCGCATTTGCTTAGAGGAAAAGTAGAAAACCACCCTCACTACACCTGGGCAGGATTCAAATGCCGAACTCCCTTTCACCAGCAGTATAATCTAACACGAGAGTGACGCCTTACACTATGTGGCCTACAAAGCAGATACTAAATTAAATTGTTTGGTGAAATGCACAGCCTTTCTCGCTCCTTTATATAAATGATATAACTCGTGAAATATACAAAACAAAATAATAGACATTGTTATAGAAACATAAAGGGAAAAAACAAAATAAACCTACCAAAGAACATACATGACATTGTTATAGCGTTGTAAGCTTTCTGATGTATGACAACACGAAAATATTTGAGCACAAATGGTCACCTAATTAATTATATTTGTGATTGATTTTTTCAACATGTGGCGAGCTAGCTTGAACTCTTGGCTCCCCACATTAAGTGTTCTCTAAAAGACCTAGTTTTACAGAAAAAATGTTCATGCTCAGGCATATATGAGCAAAATCCGAACACAAGTGATTAGACAAGAAAATAATAACGTTCAGCAATGTGGTGGGCCAATTTGATTTACATAGGATACCATATTAGCACACTTGTTAAGTATACACAAACTTGAGTTTCTAAAAAGATAATTCATTAACCATTATATTGTGTTATTTAAAAATATAATTACACATACATCATCATCATCAACAATTGTTTCCAGCCTGTGGCCGGGTCAATTTAGTAAAATTCCTCCATCTTCCTCCTTTATTTTCTTCCATCCTTCTCCTATCACTTGAATACTTTCTGTTATCTGTTCCTCCCATCTCTTTCTTGGTATCAACTGTGGTCTTTTCCCTACATATTTTTTCCATCATTTTTTTTGGAATCTTATCCTTCTCTATTCTCACTACATACCCAAACCATCTCAGTCTTGCTTCCTCTACTATCTCATGTGCTCAGACATTCTCATTACATGCCCATACCATCTCAGTCTTGCTTCCTATACTCTCTCATGTACTCAGACATCCTCATTACATACCCATACCATCTCAGTCTTGCTTCCTCTACTCTCTCATGTACTCAGACATCCTCATTACATGCCCATACCATCTCAGTCTTGCTTCCTCTACTCTCTCATGTACTCCAACATTCTCATTACATACCCATACCATTTCAGTCTTGCTTCCTCTACTATCTAATGTACTCAGACATTCTCATTACATGCCCATACCATTTCAGTCTTGCTTCCTCTACTATCTAATATACTCAGACATTCTCATTACATGCCCATACCATTTCAGTCTTGCTTCCTCTACTATCTAATGTACTCAGACATTCTCATTACATGCCCATACCATCTCAGTCTTGCTTCCTCTACTCTCTCATGTACTCCAACATTCTCATTACATACCCATACCATCTCAGTCTTGCTTCCTCTACTCTCTCATGTACTCCAACATTCTCATTACATACCCATACCATCTCAGCCTTGCTTCCTCCACTACCACATGCATCCCAACTCTTCCCCGGATAACTTCATTCCTAATCTTGTTCCTCCTCTTGATAGCCAACATGTTCCTAAATTCATGATTTAATAGGATAAGTCATTAGACTAGTTGTCAAATAAATATTATAGTATATTTAAAGGAAGTTTAAGAATATAACTGTATAATGGAGGCGTTCGTGCTTGTTCTACAGGTGTCCTTTCGGTCCGAGTTGATCGCGGAGCTAAAGTTCGTGTCCAGGTGTCACGGGTCGACAAAGCCCGTCCGAAGATACAAGAATGAAGACGAGGAGGAGGAGGAGAGCGCTAAGAGTGAACAAGGCAATAAGGACTTTATCCCCATCGGCTTCGAGTCCGATAAATTTGGTTTCAAAGAGCCGCTCTCTTAAGTGGCTTTCAACGATCCCTTTATAGTCGCCGCGGCTGCAATAACTAGGACGTTATTAGTGACCGAGACTCCATACAGTTTCATCTTAATTCTTTTAGAAAATAGATGATAAAAGAGCTGACACAGCTTTTGATAGAATATGTTTTAAATTTTATACAATTGATTGCAAAAATAGATTCCAATCACGTTAAAGTTATTTACAAATTTTCCGTGAAACTTTTAAAAATTTGGTTAACAAAGTTTCTACATTTAGTGAAAGGAAAAACACGCTTATACTATAGTCTGAGTGTGAAGTATAAGAAAATATACAGTGCCTGTCATACGATTAAATTTGAAACGGTTTCGAGTTTCCGGGCTAATCTTTAAGATTCCGCCATAATATTACATTTTTTATAAAATATTTGTATAGTATATCATTTTATAAAATATTATTGATAAACATAGATGCAAAATAAATGCGGCAGTGTAATACCATCCTAGACCATAAATGCTCATAATTTAATAACTAATATAAATTATACAGCAAAGATTAGAACACTTGAGCATCAAGCAAAGTATTCTTGTAAGACTTTCCGTTTTGCACTAATGTGTATCTTGTAATTGGTATGCAATTGAATCTATGAATATTACATACCCTTAAAACGTAACAAATACTTTTTGAATTAGATTATTACAATCGAATTGTTTTAATGCCATAATATACTAGGTGAAATGGGGGGTGAAAATTTTGCCGCACTTACGATCCGTGGGACAAAGCTTAGTTAAACTAATGAGATAAGAAAGGTGGACTTTTAAAGGAAATGTACTATATAATAATTGAAGTGAGGAAAGAGTTGTAAATATTACTATTAGCAGACCCGACCGGGATTTGAGTCCCAACTTCTCCGTCATGGGAAAACCAGACTCAAGTAGCCCAACACTTGGTCCGCGTGCCCACTGATGAGGCAATGTGGAAGTAAAGTAAGAATAAATGCACTATCATTTGCGAATAAGGATAAAAATACACACCAAGAGAAACAAGATATTTATTTTTTCTTGCCCGTTCGGTTTATACGCTTATATGATTTCAACACAAACCTTTAGGCCTAAGTTAGTTAAGGGAAACTTTATTCTAATACCGACATAGTTTTAGAGTAATTATAATCTAGTGCTTTTACAAAACTTCTTGGCGTGAGCCCTCAAACGAGCTATTCCGACCAAGTGGCCACCATATTTTGTCAAATATAATGCCAACATTTGTGAGTAGAAAGTGTCATGTGGTCAGCACAACCAACTTTCGGCCGTAAATCTCAGTTTTCTAGACCGGGGTTGCTAATTCTTTATCCAAGTAGCTCCTCATTGGTCCTCACGAAGCTGAGTTTTACCCCGTTCCAGACACACGTATTCACAGAGGGATTCTGTAAGCACCGGGGATCGAGCCCAGGACCTGTGGATCTGTAGCCAGGAACTCTTATCAGTAGACCATCAAACCCAGGACTTGTGGATCTGTAGCCAGGAACTCTTATCAGTAGACCATCAAACCCAGGACCTGTGGATCTGTAGCCAGTGAACTCTTATCACTAGACCATCAAACCCAGGACCTGTGGATCTGTAGCCAGGAACTCTTATCACTAGACCATCAAACCTATGACCTGTGGATCTGTAGCCAGGAACTCTTATCACTAGACCATCAAACCCAGGACTTGTGGATCTGTAGCCAGGAACTCTTATCACTAGACCATCAAACCTAGGACCTGTGGATCTGTAGCAAGGAACTCTTATCACTAGACCATCGAACCCAGGACCTGTGGATCTGTAGCCAGGAACTCTTATCACTAGACCATCAAACCCAGGACCTGCGGATCTGTAGCCAGGAACTCTTATCACTAGACCATCAAACCTAGGACCTGTGGATCTGTAGCCAGGAACTCTTATCACTAGACCACAGAGGCAGCCATTGCTTCTAAACATTACCTAATTGTAATATGTACTGATCAGAGTAAATTAATGCCGATATCGAAGTGAATGAACCGAACAACAAATAAGTGAGCTTTTTCTGGAACTTACATTGTCAAACGAAATTAAAACCTTTGTGCCAGATTTTATAACTTCAACTGTGTCTTATAAGATATTATGTTGGTGCTTGTTTGTACAGCCCTATAACATTCACGCAATCGTATTTTTGTAAAAATAGTTTTAATCGTGTGCATAGAAATATTGTATTTTTTAATTAGGTATTCCAATGTAGTGTTTCATTTTCTATGAACTTTGTTGAGGATAATCTACTTTATTTTTGTTAGAATTTAGAAGTGTTTGTCATTGTGGTTTCATGTAATAATTGTATGTTAGACATAATGAAATAATTAAACAGTAACATTAATATTGATAACATATTATTCCGTTGGCATGCAAAAGGTCAAAGTTTAAATCACATATAATTTAGTAGGGATTCTTTGTGGACCTGTGTTAACTATGAATAAATAGTCAAATATCGCTACTATCACAAAATTATATTATTTTCTTTTATTGCCGTATCTTACATTTTCAGACTATATGCATCTATTAATAAATTTCGTACATAAATAAAAAGTTTATTAACTTTCATAGTAAATTATTTTATTCTTTATTTTTTTATTTTGTTTACTGGTGCGTATACACTTCTAGGATTTTATTCTTTATTTTGAACAGAATTTTTAATGAACATCCAAAATAAGAATTACTTTTAAAGTAAACGCAAAGATGTGGGGAGATTTATATTTTCAGATAAAATTGAAGCTATTTGATAGACAGTAAATATTTTATCTTATCATTTATTTATTTTTTCAAACTTTCCTTTACATTCTCTCACGGTTTTCTTGTGCCACTTTTTATCATCTATTCGGCTAGTCCGCATGTCTACACTATTGGGGTATGGATAAGGGATGTTTATTTTAAAGAAAATATACCCACATTTGCTTGAACAGATAGTGGAAACCCATTAATGAAAAAGGACCTTCATTAAGCCCGACTGGGATTCGATATTTTGTTTGATGATACCGATCTCATTATCAGCAATTCAGTCTATTGCAATATTTACGTCTTGAGCCGTGTGACAAAATGGGTCTATCACTAGCCAGTTGGACGTCTATAAAATATCTTTAACATCAGAATGTCATGAAGTGTTGGCATGTTAAGTAGGAATTGTCAAAACTATGTCGGTCCATCCCCCTCCCTCTGATCCCAATTTGACCAATCATGTATATATTATTTTCTAAATATCTCACACGAGAATGTGTGTTCGTTGATACCTGTCTAATGATCGTTCTACTTAGTGATAATAGGAAATTCACAGGTAGAGTTTAAAACAATATCTGCCTATCCTTGCAACAGTCCATGCTACGCCAGTGCGTTCAACTCTTCCAGATCAATCACACGGTCACCCAAAGGGAGATTATGGAATGTTCTTAGAGAGTTTGGTGTGGGTGCATGGTTAATCAATGAAATAAAGGTGGTGTATGATGGAAACAAAGCGTGTGTTAAGTTGGATGGAGCTTTGAGCGAATGGTTTGATATTGAACAGGGTGTTAGACAAGCTTGTGTTATGTCTCCAGGGTTGTTTGATGTAATCATGGATAGATGTATGTGAGGACTCGGTTGGTGTACACATGGACAATGTGAATGTGAGAGTGCTGTTATATACATATGATGACGTATTAATGGATGAGAGTGAAAGTTACTTGCAAAATGCATTACATTGTTTTGAATGTTGCTACATACAGAATGGATCTTCGTATCAATGTTTCAAAAACTAAGGTGATAGTTTTTGACAAGGACGGATCAGGAGATGATTGTCAACTTAAAGTCTGTTCAGTGAAGGAATTGTTTTCTAAAAGGCCTTATTCCCTACCAGAAAGCTATTATATAGTAGGATTTTGGTAGGAAAAAAGACCTTTCAGAGAGTAATTCCTACCGTGAATGGAGTATAGTATAAATAGAAAACTGTTAGAACAAATTAAAGATTTTTTCTATCGGGGCAGATTGTTTTGTAAAAGTGGTAGGATGAATAATGAAATCTACAGAAGGGTTTATGCATCTCAGAGTAGTTGGATGTATGTGGACTATTGCAAAGATTAAAGTAGTATCGAAAGAGGCAAAGATAGCAGTGTGTAAAAGTGTGTTTATGCCAACACCGTTTTATGGATGTGAAGCGTGGGTTTGTCAAGAGAAACACAAGAGCAAGGCGAATGTGGTTGGAATGTGATATCTAGGAAATGTATTTTGAAAAACTCTTATGGACAGAGTCAATAATGAATGGGTGACGAATAAGTGCGGTTTGAAAGGGAGTTCAATAAGTCAATGTGAAAGAAGTGTATTACGTTGGTTTAGCCATATTGAGAGGATGAGTATGGATCGAGTGAAGAAGCAAATATATGACGGTATTGATGGATCAAAAGGAAGATGTAGGCTATGTAAGACTTGGCTAAATGTTGTGGATGACTGTGTGAAAAAGAGAAACTATCAATAGTTTTAAGACTAAAAGACATGTGTGACTCGGTGTATGTATGTTGTTGAAGCGAGGGGAGCATGCAAGGATAGGAAAGTATGGATAAAATTAGTGACGATGGATTCAGTCCGGAGTTGTTGTTTTTAGAGCTGTATGCATAGTTTCTTGCCTACCTCTTAAGGTAACGGCGTAATAAGGCATGAATGTAAGTCATGTGGTCCCCATTGGTCACTTTTGATAGTATTATTACTTATATAGATCTAATAACGTTCATGATATGGTAAAATGTTATCAATTTTAGCCGGGGAGAAAGGGTTTTAATTTTTTCTAAATTACTTTTATGGTTGAAATTGGACTGTATTAAAATATTACATCACTTTAGGCAGCTTCCAAGGGTGGAACTACGTTTCATCTGCTATATAATACACTTTTTTATGGCATTGTGTCTTAGCACCCGCCTAGACTACCTGTGTATTTACACAAAAGAACTAATGACGAAGAAGCTAGAATTGGCACAAAATATGTCCGTATTTGCTTAGTGTAGCTGCTCTTAAGAAAAACCACCCTCAGAACACGCAGCTTGGATTCTAGTTCTGACCTGTCTGTCCCCGGAAATCTAGACAAGACAACCTTGACTATTAGTCCATGAGCCCATCGATGCGGGTCAATCCATCTTCGCACCTTTGAAACAAGGGGTAGAGGGTTCAACGAGACGGTCAGTGAGCGTCGGGATGGTGCCTGTGCCGACGTCACGAGAAGTAAGGCGCGCTGCGTCGTGTGAACAATCTTAGGAATGTCGGTGCAGCAGAAAGAGACAGACGGGCACATGGGGGAGAGCGTCTGCTCGAGTCAGTTGCGCGCAGACCTCTCTGACAGACTGGCTGATCACCATCGACTAAGACACGTGAGTACAAAACTACGAAGATTCGTCAGAGCTGGTGTTATAAGCAGAATTAACAACTTTTGCTGTGTCATTTTTAATCCTGTGCGAATCTATCATTTTAACTTCGAATCGAATCCGAATCTTGGCTAACTTAGTCGAATCCTAATCGAATCTAATACCTAGAATAAATGTGGATTCAAACCTGAATCGAATCTTTTACCAAATCAATTTTATCGAATCTAATCCTAGTCGATTCCCATGCTTAAAAACAATTAGATCAAATCTTTTATTTTAAAAATGGGTGTTCACTGTCACAAACAATGTAATAGACTGCCATTGACAGTGATATTGGGGTTCCAATCCCGGTAGTGTGTACTGAGGGTGGTTTTCCTAAATGTTATACCACCCTCCCTTCACGTGAATTCGAGCACACTTTCTCTAAATTCAACCTGCCTCTTTCCAAACAAATTAGCGTAATTAGTAGGCCTATGTGCATATAGCCCGAATGGGTAGCAAGACGTGGTGCTAAAAACACTAAATATAATAGATGAACCATTGATAGCCAGTCACGGGAGTCAAATTCTGAATATTTATAATAGTGCGTCAATGTTCTTACTTACCTTTTACAGCCAGATTTTCTTATGGCCAACCAAATGGAAGGTCTTACTACGGTTATGGTGGTAAAAAAGTCCTTTCAGAAGACTTGGTATGAAAATCGAGCTATAGCTATCAAGGGTCAAACAGGTTCATATCCCGTCAGGTAACTATATACTTAGTTATACTGGTTGAACTGAGTGACGTAGGAGTCTGTGGTTCAAGACCCGTTGGGACCACCTCGTAGCCTGTGTACTAGACGTGCTGACTAGCCAGGGTCCAGTGATACATGTTTCGAATATTATTTTATAATCTGTTTCAAGGAAGCTGATTGAACCAAAAGTGTCTGGGACATAAGTGTGTCTAGTATATTCACGGCTTGCTTCACATACATGCCTCCTCTGATTTCTGTAACCCTGTTACTTTTATACAAGTGTAACATTTCTCCTTGTCATATATTAAACGCCATAAAACATAAACGGATAGTTGGCCATTAACCATAGTTTCTGTCCACATGTTTAACCTTCTTCTGGAGAGGATAGAGCCTAAATACTCTGGGGCCAAGCTCGAAGGTCGGTGACTGTTACATTAATATGAGTAATAATCAGTAATGAGCTTGTGAGATGTTCAGTCTTTAGGAGCTATCAGAAACACGCCCACGGCGACCCGTGGTCAGATTTTTGTGTGGTCGAATCGTACAAGTTGTTTGTTTAAGGGTCCAAATAATATACCAAATATTAATACTTGGGTTAGATTATGTTCCGTCCTTCACAGCGTCATGTCTTGGAATGTTGCCAGGGTAAGCAAAGCTTGTTAAACTGTACTTTTGATATGTTCTCCCCCCTATTCAGTCTTCAGTTTACCAATCATATACATAGGCTCTGCTCCACACACCTTCCATGGGAATGTATTTTTGTTTATGGTCTACTAGTTCCCTGAATGCTCTAATGAGTATTGACAACAATTTACAGGTATAAATAGTTGAGGGAGAACTATGTTTAACTGAATGTCGTGAACTGGATTCACCGTGATCCCACACATTTTTGAATAAACTGATCAACAATAGATTAATTCTGTGCCGTGATTTAAATACTTTTTAAGTCTTTTTTTTAACTCCTCTTAGGGCTAAATTCATAGTCATACCTAGCACGCCACAAGTGCGGTGCTATACCAAATACAGGACGACTACTATTTAAACTAGAATGGAATGGGCCAGTTTCACATATAAAACTGGTCCATTCAATTCCAGTCTAGGTAGGTGTCGTCCTGTATTTAATATAGCACCCTACTTGAGGCGTACTAGGTATGACTATGAAACTACTAACCCTTAGGGTGGTATGCAAGAACTCCACTAAGTGTGAGTGGATGCTTAGTGACGCGTTAGTGTAGTTCCGATGGCACTCACGGTCCACCTTCTATCCTATGATGACACAAGCAAAGCAGTGCAAGTACGGTTTCATTCATGCTGTTTCCATCCAAATTCGAACAGACAATCTAATTTGGGTTGACTCACGTTTAAAACTAGATTAATAAAAATATCCAAATTTATAGAACAAGGATGTTTTGATATATCGACTTTAAAGAGTAGGAGTATTTGCATCTTGAGCTACAATCCTGTTTTCATAGAAAAAACCTATTTAACCTTTATATAATTACTTGATAAACTTTCACGTATAAATAAGTCAAGTCATGTGATCTGCAACTTTCACTTTTCATCAATATATATATATATAAAGTAACACTAATAATATTGTAAAATACAAAACTATTTAATGAAATCCCATTACTAAGATAAATATATTTACATGTGAGTTTGTTTATGTTCCTCTACTTAACCCGCTGGGAAGAATGAAAGTGCATTCTCCCCCTCAAATGGATTGCGCCTCGTTAGCAGTATTATCTTTTGGCGTCGATTCAAGTGTTGCTATATCAAGAAATATGCTAACACTTTTTTTTTTCAACAAAGTGACGGACAAGCTCATGGAAACTCATGAGTTCTATTTCAACTGTCCCAGTTTTGATTAGAAAAAAGTTATTTCTCTCATACTGTGTATCTGTACTGCAGTTTCCACTAATCCAGGTAATTCACATGAGCTGAGCTTCTAAGGAATATTTAAGAGAAGGCAATAGGGACGACCGCCTAGGAGCCTCCACGTATAATGGGGCCTCACAAACTGTTTAAATAATTAAAAAAAAAACTCTTTTGGTTCTATAAATTGCAGTTAGTGTAAAAAAATTTTTTTTTAATAATTAAAACCTACAATAACAATTTTTGTCTATTTCTGACAAAATATTACTTACTTATGGCACGTGAGGAAAATTAATAAATTCTGTAGTATTCAAATCCTAAACAACATTCCTAGATCACAGCGAATCTAGTGGGTTTACATGGAAATGGAAAAAATTACTTCATTAATTGAGTAATTCTCAGCACCAGAGTTTCCTCTATATACGACGGTGGTGTAGACATAGTTTTATTTTAGAGTATGACTATTTTTTTTCTAAATACATATTTCCTCAAAATTGGGCAAGAACATAATATATATTAATTTTTTGTTCCAAACAAATTAAATTTATTGTAATAATATCTACTTATTAAAAGAAATATTTTTAATATTTAGATTTTAACAGTTAATTTAGTATTAAAAAACCTATAATGTTGAAACGTTAAAAATAAAAATATTTGTTTAGTGTAGGGTCCTCTAATTAATTATTTATCGTCCCGGAAACTACACAGCTCCAAATCTGTCTCCTCACATAAGTAAACTTATGGGATGGAAGGTTGAATTTTGAAGAAGTGTATCCGAATTTGCATATGTAAACCTAATCAAACAAGATTTAATCCAACTAGTTAAATATTTATTCTGTCATTACATACACATTAAACATCACACTATCAACAATTCATGAATCAGTTGTGTTATTTTTTTTATTTTCATATGAAAAACTATTCGTCTTGGCTATCAGAACTTCAGAAGGTAGAATTTAGATTAAATAATCCTGAATTTTAACAGAGGATGAATGTCACCCTACATAGGAGAAAACATCTTCAGTACACGTTTTCGAAAATCTATACACAAGGTAGTGAAATCAAATGTATGTCAATAGATAGCCCCACTGTCGGTTTGGCCCAATTTGTGACGGCCTGGTTAAACTCTGGAGAAGATAAGAGCAGGCTTTTTCTCTATTACACATGACTTGTCCTATTGACAGGCAGAGAGTGGTTTTGTATGTAAATATGTATGTATAAATTATAACTTAGTGAGACGCGATCTCTTACCTTACATGACGAAAAAAAAGTAGGTTTTTCGAAAAAAAGGTGCTTGGGAAAATATATGGTGCAAAAATGAATGAGACTACTGGGGAGCGTAAGATGATATATAATGATGGGTTACATACCCTGTACTCATCACAGCACATTGCTTGGATAATAAAGTCGTGTAGATTATGGTGTGCAGGAAAGGCAGTATGAACGGAAGAATCTAAAAACATGTTCAGGGCACCGACTGGCAAACACAATGGTAAGAGACCAATGGGAAAACCTAGACACAGATGGGAGGATAACATTAGAATGGATCTGAAAGAGATAGAATGTAATGAGGTTGACTGGATAGAACTAGATCAAGATAGAGATAGTGTGTAATGAGGTGGACTGGATAGAACTCGCTCAATATAGGGATAAGGTGTAATGAGATGGACTAGCTCAAGATAGGGATAAGGTGTAATGAGGTGGACTGGATAGAACAAGCTCAAGATAGGGATAAGGTGTAATGAGGTGGACTGGACAGAACTCGCTCAAGATAGGGATAAGGTGTAATGATGTGGACTGGACATAACTAGCTCAAGATAGGGATAGGGTGTAATGAGGTGGATTGGATAGAACTCGCTCAATATA
>CABFWB010002703.1:39245-81337 GCA_902151455.1 Timema bartmani | reverse complement strand
AAGACCTCTCTTGTGTTAGATTGGCCTCTTGAAAATGGGGATATTGGGGTTCAAATCCTGGTCGGGTCTAGTGATGTTATTTTTCCCCAAATGTTTTCCCACTCTCCTTCCATGAAAATATGAATAGATTACCTCTAAAATGCTTCCTTCCTCATCGTTACCTCATTAGAGTAATACGCACAACCTGAACAGAGAGTAGTAACACGTGGAGATAAAAGAAATGGTGGACCACATTGTTGTCAAAATACAACACCAAAATCCCGAAGTGAGCGCGCGAGCCAAGCTCTGTCGATGTGGGGGAGTAGTTCCCGGATTGACAGAAGTAACGCAGCGGTCGGGAGTCGCTCTGGTGACCCCCCGTGTAGATAGTGCAGGGAGCAGGAGCGATGCCAAGATTCCTCTATATCTATAAATATCATCCCGGTCTCTGTCCTGTCCAGCGGCTTCTTCAGACCGACACACACGTCAACTGCTTTCATTAGCACATGGACCTCTGACGAGGAGAGTCGGTTTACAAGTGTTACACTGTACATTCACAGTAACTATAGAGAGGGAGGATTGAATGTAGTTATCAGGCAAGGAGATACAGTTTACAAGTTTTACACTGTACATTCACAGTAACTATAGAGAGGAAGTATTGAATGTAGTTATCAGGCAATGAGATAGAGTTTACAAGTGTTACACTGCACATTCACAAGTACACAGTAACTATAGAGAGTGAGGATTGAATTGTAGTTATCAGGCAAGGACATACAGTTTACAAGTGTTACACTGTACATTCTCAAGTACACAGTAACTATAGAGAGGGAGTTTTGAATGTAGTTATCAGGCAAGGAGATACAGTTTACAAGTGTTACACTGTACATTCACAAGTACACAGTAACTATAGAGAGGGAGGATTGCCTGTAGTTATCAGGCAAGGAGATACAGTTTACAACTTAACTGACAATATTCAAGGGTAACACACACTTTGAGGAAAATATCCTCTCTCTGAAGTATTAATGATAGGAATGGCATTTCTGGATTTCCAAAGCCACTAAAACAATTTTGAAATATCTCAAATTTGTTTGCTACGCCCATATTCAAAAGTTAATATTTGTTTTAAAAGGGCTTGATTAATGTTTTCAGCCACTTACTGTCACCCAAAAAATTGCTATCTATTTTGAGTGTAATGTCGTTGATACGAGCTGATTTCAAACTTTCAAGGTTGTTTTGGTAATAAAATTTTGAATTCTAAGCTTAATAGTCGTAATTGTACATTTTTATTAATTTTGATACCACTTTGAAGAGAAAAATATCTTGAAATATAGAACTACTTTTTAAATAAATAAATGCTGGGCTTCTGAACGTCTGAAACTCATCTAAGATATATTCACCCACTTCAGTGGTTGAATGGTCAGACTCTAAGCCAGGAGTCACCAAACATATTCAGCTGAAGGCCAATGTAGGATATTGAAAAAATTGGTGGGCGGGATTTAAAAGGACACTCATGATTATCTATACATATAATATATAGTTTATAACCATGGTTAAACATAAATAAATGTATGTTTATTTTCTCAAGAGAATAATGGGAAACAAACAAATTAAATAAATATACACATCGACAATCTATAGGCTTATAAATAAAATGAAGCTTTTGTTTGTCTATCTCTCATGAACATGACGCGATATATACCAGACGCAGAGGTTTGAAATTTAAAAATTATTGCCCTTGTGTACAAACATATTCACCACGAAGCCGGAATTTCAAAATATGGATATGATTTTTTTAAATAATTTAAAACTGGTTTGGAAAAAATAAAATGTAAGGATTTTTTTTTCTGTTTGTTTGAACTAAAGAAAAGCGTTGCACTGAATAAAGCAGAGTGCTTCTGCTAGTTGATAAATAAATGTAATCTTCTTTTTTTCGTTTGTAAACAATGAAACATATTGTGTTCTATATTATGTATGTATACGGAGTGTTTCTAAACTCTCTGGCTAAACTTAAATCACAGAATCTGTGATTAGAACGAAAGAGAAAATCCTAGTAACAAAATGTCCGGAAAAGTCATATTGCAATACTAAATTAAAGTTGAATTTAGACGCAACAACAAATATCTTAAAAGTTAGAGGATTCAATCTTTTACATATTATTTATTTATGAATTAGAATATCAATGAGGGCTTATTAGAACCATCATATTATAGCATTTGAAATATTTATTAACTTAATATTATAATTTTGTCATTTAACTATCTATGGTAGAATAGTAAATATGTTTCATTTCATAATTAAATAACTTTTTTTAACGTTCATGAAATTTAATGCGTTGTTTTTGTATGGTCATGTGATTTTAACGTACAAATTTTGTATGGTATATAGTTAAGGGATCGTTATAATGTTAATATTTAGTTATGTTTAATAATATGTTGGAATATTTGAACTATGATCGTTCTTATGAAGGTAACTAAATTAGTTTAGTATATTATTTTAGGGGTTTTGAAATAATAAACCTACCATTCCTGACGCTAACATTATTTTACTATTGTTGAGTGTCATGGTGTGGCCCATTTGGTTGTAGTAACGTTTTGTTTGGAAAATACTTGTTCATATACCGCAGTATTAGTTTTGAAAATAATTGTATACTAACCTGAAAATTATTATGGCCATTTTTCATTAGCACTTTTCTTTGCAGGCCGCGTAAAAATGGATGAAAACTGTCCATGAATGATGAGGAAGTTTCTGTTTATTCTCTTGTTGGGGTCTTCATGGGTCGTGAACCTGGCTCTTCCCCATGAGATCCAAATAGGTGAGAAAAACAACAGGTACAACATTTAAACAAGACTATTTTCAGTTAATATGTTTAAAACCATAGTTTTTAATGGATTAATCTAAAAAGGAAAGCTGATCAAGGAGGTTGTATGTAGCAGAATTAATATGAAGAGGGTATTGGAAAACCACAACACTAAATCGTATATGAAAAACCAGACCCAGTCCACTTGGTTGGGATTCGAACTTAGACCTCCATACATAGCTCAATATTGATTTTTTATATCGTGTGACCGATCAGTTTGGTTAGAAGAAAAATACAATTTGAAAATGTATGCACTGACATGGCCAAAGCATTATTAATTCATGTCTGCTAACTCCTATTTGAGTGCCATCTATATTCACCTTTTAAGTGTTTAAAAATATACTTGGCTCAAAAAAGGCATGAAGATAATGGAGAGTGAAGGTGACTACTTAATGATGAGTTACATATCATGTACTCATCAATAGACATTGTTAGGGTAGTAAAATATAGTAGGCTATGATGGGCAGGCCATTCGGCGTGAAAGAAAGTATCTAGAACTATGTACAGGGCACTGACTGGCAAACCCAATGGGACTAGACCATTGGGAAGACCTAGACGAAGATGGGAACATAACATTAGAATGGACCTGAATTATAGAGGGTGTAATGAGGTGGACTGGATAGAACTAGCTCTAGATAGGGTGTAATGAGGTGGACGGGATAGAACTAGCTCTAGATAGGGTGTAATGAGGTGGACGGGATAGAACTAGCTCTAGATAAAGATAATTGGTATATTTTGGTAAGTGCACAAAGAACTCCTGAGTTCATAATGTCATGGAGTATATATGCACAATATGATAGCTTAGAGAAAGTGTATCCACATTATGCTGAAGTAATCATGGGGATAAATTGTTTGTGAGGAAACTATCCCCAGTGTATCCAGCTGGGATTCAAACCTTTAGTTTAAAATCAACATTAAAAATGTGCATTAAAACTTCACATATAACGTAGGCACAATTATTTTGGGTAGATTATTATTATTACTATTACTATGTTACAAGTCTTTAATAAATGCAGTAAATATAGGCTGGATATTTTTAGTTAACATTTCGAATGAAACATATGTTGAGATGATTTAATTTGGTCAAAGCTATTATTTATGTTTTTAGTGAGGATTACACCATCTAGATATCATATTCTGAAAATTGAAAAATGACACCTGGACACGGGACCTGGTTCGATTCCCGTATCCAGGTGTCATTTTTAAATTTTCAGAATATGATATTCATTTAAAAAGTTTATCATCTAATGACTTATAATGGAGAGTGAAGGTGACTACTTAATGATGAGTTACATATCATGTACTCATCAATAGACATTGTTAGGGTAGTAAAATATAGTAGGCTATGATGGGCAGGCCATTCGGCGTGAAAGAAAGTATCTAGAACTATGTACAGGGCACTGACTGGCAAACCCAATGGGACTAGACCATTGGGAAGACCTAGACGAAGATGGGAACATAACATTAGAATGGACCTGAATTATAGAGGGTGTAATGAGGTGGACTGGATAGAACTAGCTCTAGATAGGGTGTAATGAGGTGGACGGGATAGAACTAGCTCTAGATAGGGTGTAATGAGGTGGACGGGATAGAACTAGCTCTAGATAAAGATAATTGGTATATTTTGGTAAGTGCACAAAGAACTCCTGAGTTCATAATGTCATGGAGTATATATGCACAATATGATAGCTTAGAGAAAGTGTATCCACATTATGCTGAAGTAATCATGGGGATAAATTGTTTGTGAGGAAACTATCCCCAGTGTATCCAGCTGGGATTCAAACCTTTAGTTTAAAATCAACATTAAAAATGTGCATTAAAACTTCACATATAACGTAGGCACAATTATTTTGGGTAGATTATTATTATTACTATTACTATGTTACAAGTCTTTAATAAATGCAGTAAATATAGGCTGGATATTTTTAGTTAACATTTCGAATGAAACATATGTTGAGATGATTTAATTTGGTCAAAGCTATTATTTATGTTTTTAGTGAGGATTACACCATCTAGATATCATATTCTGAAAATTGAAAAATGACACCTGGACACGGGACCTGGTTCGATTCCCGTATCCAGGTGTCATTTTTAAATTTTCAGAATATGATATTCATTTAAAAAGTTTATCATCTAATGACTTAATGCTTATAACATATTCAACAACTGTTGGTATCATCATGTGAAGAAAATTATACTTTATTTTTGTACTGGACTAATATTAGATATATTTTGGCCAAACAAGTTTTGCTATACCATTTTTTTTTTTAAATCACTGGCCTTTCCTCTCGTTACCCACACTCCCACATTAACTAGAATAAGCAAATGAATGTGTTATAAGACTTTATAAACAAACAACTGAATCTAGACAATAAATCAAAACAATCAAAAGTTTGTGTGGGATTCAGAGAGCTATAATATAAACCAGTAATGCTTCAACATATCTCTCTAGAATTAGAAACTACAATGTTTCTTTGAACAAAAATAAATTGTTTACATTTTACAGCTTGATAAAATGATCGAAGACATATTTTTTACGGGTTTTTTTTTCGAAATAAGATTAATTTTGAATTGACTCATATAGTTGTGGATGATTTATTTTTGTAATTTTGAGGAAGTATGCCTAAATAATAATAATTTTATGCAAATGTAGCATGTATGTGAATAATTTTTAACCTAAATTTTTTGTGAATATGTTTTAACAGAAATAAATCGAAGGTTGATTACAAAAAGGAGGAGGTGGGTTAAGTGATTAGCAGATACTAGCCTTAAAGAAAATGTAGAACTCTTAAATGCATCCGATTCATATTTTTTATTCCCCTGGAGTCTTAATTTCCATCCTGTTTATCAGCATTATTTACGTTAATGGTTTTACATGGTCCCTTCACGCAAATGCGGGTAAATTTTCTCTTAAATTAAACCATTTTCATCCCTAGATAATTAGCGTTATTAGTAAATATGCTTATAGCCTGAACAGGTAGTAAGACGTGGTGCTAAACAAACAAACAAACAAACAAACATTATCTGTGCTATCGGTAGCAATTAACCTTGGCATTATTATCTAGTCAATAAAATAAATTATATTATAAACCAAACAAATATCAGGTCTTACAAAACTTACAATTTATTTGGAGCAGACCAGTCATTAAAGAAATAAGACACATTTTTTCCCATTTTTTTCCCCTATAGATCTACTCTTTATATAATTTATAAAGTTCATTATTAAAATCTAAGATATGGAATTCAAATAAAAAATATTGTAAATATATATGTATATTTTTATCATCACGTCATACTACCCGTTCGGGCCATACGCTTGTGTACTAATTATGATAATGGGTAAAGAATGATGAAGGTTGAATTGAGATCAAGTGTAACCATATCTGCGTGGAGAGAGAGAGAGTGGAAAAACATTTAGGAAAAAACACCCTCAGTACACCCAAGTAAGATCGAACCACGATTTCCTCATCACCGACAGTCTATTTCTAGAGAGACAACATAGACTGCGCGCCCACCGAAGTGGGCTAAATTTAACTAAATCGATCTTTTAGAAAACTTTTTTCTTAGCAAATTTTTACAATTGATCTTTTAAGATTAATATTTATCTTCTTTCTACATAAATTATTGCACTCGGCAAAAATGGAATTTTCCAAAGTTTCGTTATGCAAATGCTGCAGCAATTATTCAAAAAGTCCACCATAAGCTACATAGCTATGTTTCTTATATCTAAACGTCTATATAAAAATGTAATCTCAACACTTAAGAAATACAGTATTTATATCTGCTTTGTTCCCTGGTAGAAGCTTAAGCTCTTTCTCAATAGTCAACTGTGTAGTTAAGGCTATTATTCTTGTAGGCCGAGCGTAGTGTTTGGCTGTAGTGGGTGGGAAGACGGTCAGAGCTGTTGCCAAAGTGCTCTACATTTCGTTTACTACCAGTCACATAAACATTTCTGACAGTGAGCTAAACAAAAATAATACATTCACTTCTAATGTGCTGAGCTTTCGAAACCTGGCTGAATTCCATTCCAGACATTGTGTAAATAAAATAAAACATTTTGTGAATAAAATACATTAATTAAAGCTTTTCTTAACTTCCACGTCTATATGAATAACTCTCTCAAATAATGTTACAAACTGTGATTATTGTTTAACTAAACACCGCTTGTTTTTAATTTCATTAAAGTTGAGTATCTTATTTAATCAAATTATCTTTTTTTGGACTGCGTTAAATAAATATTCGCTGGCATTAAACAAATAAAATTGAAACATACTATCGTAATGTCTCTGAGAAGACACTTAATTAACTGTACACCTGCTAATGATAAAGAAATTAAAATAATATACGTCTTGCAACTATATGATTTGTTTCGATCTAGGATATAGTGATAGCAAAACCATTATTTATACGGTAGTGATGCATTTTACATTCTTGTCGTTATGACATTACTTTTTTTTATTATAAAACAAAAAAATAATCAAATTTAACAACGAACTGTTGAGTATATCTCCAGATTCGAATAAGTTTTGTATTCCGATAAATTCAAAGACGTATTGTCACTATACACGTGTAAGTATAGTTTTAAGATAATATGTTTTTAAGTTTTTATAGATTTTTTATTAGTACAACGAAAGCTTGAAGCTAATACTATAGAGAAGTACTTTATAATGAATAGTATTGTATTTTAAAAAGCGTTCAGAAATATGCCAAATATAGTTTAATAGCTGGGCTATAGAAAAAGTTTAGTGATATTTAAATTTTCTGCCATTATCATAGGTATTTTAAATAAAGTATTATTCACTTTTCAATTAAGTTATTCACGCAGATTGGTAAAAAATAACAGCAAATGATGACGTTATGGTGACGTTAGCTTGATTCTTGACACCAGATTGTTTCTTGTTCATTGAATAAAGAGATTAAATAAATTAAAATATGTGTATCTTGAGGAGTAAATTTGCACCCTTTAGTGGATCCATGCACAGGTGAATAAAATTATTAATAAATTGTACGAGTAACTTCTTACGCGAATGCAGAAACTTTATTATGACATGAAATTACCACATGTATCAACATCACCTATTGTTTTATTTTAAAAATCAGCTTAGATTTTAGACCAACGTTAATAATAATGGCATGGCTGAGCTACATCACTCGTAGCCCAGTCTGTGGAAAGATTAACCGGTACTAATGTACCGTTGTCCAGGGGACGCCCGAATGTACTAATCGTACATTCATTTCGTGGAGGCTCTGTCTATGTCCCGATAAGATAAGCGGATGATAATGAAAATTACTGGGGGAAGCAAATGAAGAACTTAACCTAACTTAAGCCTAGTTAGCCAAACCCTGATGGTAGTGGGAGTTATTCCCCTTTTGAGAAAAATCCCCTGGCACCAGCCGGGAGTCAAACCCAGGACCTCCAGGTCAGCAGATCTTACCACTAACACCATGACGCTGGCTTAGACCAACGTTTTCGAGTTGTGACTGTCTCGCTTACAACACAAGATTAATAGTATCAATATTCTATTATCACCCTACAACTAAATTATGTGTATACTTTTGTTTTTTCACATCTTAGTATCTTCATTTTTTCCATTAAAGACTAATTGCTCAACCACCTTTACTATAATGATTTCAAATAAGTGCAAACCTTTAACTATAAACACATTGATCATTACTTTTGATACCGTTACAGGTAAGGTAAACTAAACTAAAGATACCAATCCCAATTGCTCAATTACTTGAAGTTATCTGATACAGAAGACCTACAATAACCAACGTAGAACTAAACAAAATTCTTTACACGTATATTTTGGATCATGTAAATTGAGATTTGACTGTAAAGAAACAAGCTAAAATTATAATTTATCAAAAATTGGTAGTTTTATCAGCAAAAGAAGAAAAATTAATGACCTTGAAAATTTTGGATTTTTTTAAAATAAATAAATTTTCTATATTTTTATAGCCCTGCATGTTCATAGTATCAGCTTTATTTCCCAACGTGATGTAAATAAGTAGTTAGTAATGAAAATAAATGTCTTGTAATGCAACAATTTGACATCACTATTAGCTCATTAACACTTTGCATTCATACATACATAATAGTAATGATTAGGTCATCAAGCTTGTGAATAATTTGCTGCAGTTCTCAAGTCTTGCCTATCCTTGGACAATATCTTTCGCTATCTTATTCATGTAGTCTTAGTCTCCCTCTTAAATCTCTCCTTCCAAATCTCCTTCTATAATGTATAATAGTTTATATAGCAAATTCCTACATCCTAATTTGAGGTATGATAAAATGTAAAGCATTCGTGTGAAAAGATGTTGCTAAAATTCAAATAGTGCATGTGCTGAAATATACAGTATATCAGACATATTCATACATTTTGGGATTTTCTCTGACGACAGATTTGTTTTCATAAAGTTTGAAAGATCATAGAACCTAGAAATTGTCTATCGGATATAGCTTGTCACTGGCACAAACATTCACAGATGGACTTGCGAGATCCAACATTTTAATAGTGGTTGCAATAGAACATGACTCAGTTTTCTGCGATCGGATGCGCACATTAATGAGTCTTGAAATAAAAAAGTTCAGTAAAAATGTGGATTGAATGAGAATAAGGAGGTTGTATATTTAATTCATTGGATAGGAAGTCAAAATATAATTCAGTTGTTCAGTCTATACATTTGCAAATCAATCAGACACCTACGAACAACTGCACGATAAAAACTATATTTGTCAAGTAATATTTTTATGTTTATTATCCATTAATATCTTTCAAATTTGTTGACCTTTGATTAACTTTTTAAACACCAATTGTGGAGACTGTCCCCCACAGGTGGGCTGTTCGATGCCTTGGAACACCAGCAGCAATTGGCCTTCCAGTATGGTGTCGACGCTGTTAATGACGATCGCGATCTACTAAATTATCACCGCCTCGTGGCACGTGTGGAAAGAGTACCTCCAGATGACAGCTTCAGGGTCTCTCAGATTGGTGAGTTCTATATCACAAGCTAGTGGCAAGTATGTAATCATCAGAAAACTATTATTTCATGAATAATAGATAAGCTATTGCAGAGTTAAAAGGATCATTGGGTGGGGTCAAAGCTATTAATACTGCATTGACCGTTGATTTGATCACCATGTGAATGTGGTATTTCTTTAATGTTTTAGTAACTTTAATGATTTAATCAGAATAATTTGAGAATTTCAGTATGAGGATTCGAAAAAGTGGATGAGAAACAACTCAGGAAAATATCATTTAGGGTGTAATTTTGACACACTAGCCCAATTGATGTAGAATATAGCTTATTCGCTCTATTCAATTTTGGCTAGCACAGGGGCTCTAATATTTTCTTATTGGGTCCCAAAATATTCATAATAAATAGCTAATATGTCAAAGGCTTAATTTTTGACTGACTATATTTAGTAGATCATAGGTAATGGTAATATTAATTTACAGTATGCAAATAACTTTGATTAAGGCATAATGTTTTATTTATAAAATTAACAATTATTATCTTTAAAATAAAAATAAATAGGATATTGGGAAACTTTAAGGACTCACTGATCTGTGCCTTATAACAAAATAAGATACTTATTTGACAGAGATTGGCGACATATTAAAGAAGGCATGGTGACCCATTTTTGGATCATGACCCTTAGGATAACATAAGAGTATTATACTTTTAACTAAATGCTATTTGTTGTTGATAATAGTTTATATATAGTTGAAAATTTCAGGCATATTATGAAACTAATATATTTTTATCGTATTAAACCCATGGCCATGACAGTAACACTATTCAAAGTTGTTCAAATGTAACTATATTATGAGTTGTACGTAATAAACATTCTTGTATTGGTATCCAAGAACTAACTACACGATAAACTAAGCGATTTCAACACATATATTAAGTTTTATGCTTTCCTACATATTTATTGCCTATCTCAATAACTGAAGATGAATTTTGAGAGCTCAAGAGACAGAACTCAGAAGTATAGATACAGGCAAATGTGTTTATGCTTCACAATGCACAGACACAGGGATTTTACACGTTCTGTAGTATTGTATGTGTAATATACTCAAGTATACTCTGTAAAGTTTGGAAACATGGTGATTTGCACCAAAAAAAAGGATTCGGTTTACACACTACAGCTTAACATAAATTCATAGCATAGCAACGTGGCAAGCTCCCCCTGAAGATGGAATTTGTTTGATCACAGTGTGCAAACTACTTTCTACTGGTGTAGCCGGAATATTCGGTCCTACCAGCGACGAAACATCGGACGCTGTGCAGTCCATATGCGACGTGAAGGATGTCCCTCACATAGAGACAAGCTTGGATCTGAAGCAACGTCGGGAGGACTTTTTAGTCAATCTTCATCCACACCCGCAGACTCTAAACAGGGTGAGTTGGTATCACTGGGGGTGGCTATACAAACTGATGATTTTCCAGGCTAGGTTCTTGAAGGAGGTCGTTCCTCCAACATTCGGTATAGCCACAGCTACTTTTGGTTTCGATTGTTTGTAGTTCTCATTGAAACTGTAGATTTTATGTGAGCGCTAGAAAGGTCTAAACATTTTGGAGTAGGGATTTTTATTTCTACGAAGCAAGGCAACAATAATTGTAATTAAAGACTTTTTTAATATAATACTAACCCTGATCATGAGTTTGGTCTAAATAATTTTTAAGCGGGCCATCCATCGTAGCGATTATATTCTTTGCAGACTTCCAGGAATTCTATTCTATTTAGACGGGATTTTTTTTACCAAAACGTACTGGAAAGGAATCGACACTAGTCTAGTGGAATAAAAACCCTATAATTTGAAAATATCAATTTCAATTACGTTTAACGTGAAATGCTGCAGTTCCGACTTCAAATTAAATGTTCATAACCATATAGGCTACATGGCCTTCTTTGAAATGATAAAGTCGTGCTTATGTAATGTAACAGAATAAAATTCTAAAATGTAATATTATTTTAGTAGTTTGAAGCCTAATAACTGTTATTCCCATAGTATATTATATACTGCAGTGTTGAGATATTTTTCTTCATATCAGTGGTTTTCTTAAGGTCCTTATAATATTACATTTCACACAACGCTCGGCATGAAACACAAGAACCTCTTATAAAGCTTATTTTTGAATCCAAAACATAGTACACTCTTATGTTTATAGTGATAGCTGATTCTCACTTCAATACTGTCAAGCAGTCAATCACCAAACCTCTTGAAATTCTTTTCAAATAATATTTTGGGCCTTGATCCTTCATTGGATTATTTAAATATATGGTTGGTTTGCTCCGGAGCACCAAATGAGCCGGGTTCAGATATTTGTTTCAAGGCCGCTAAAAGAGGGAGGGGGATATTTGGCAATTTGCCCCTGCCCCTGATTCTCGAGGGCAACTAAAAACCTAAACATCTCTTTTTTACAGTAGTAGGTCTTCCCAATGTCCTAACAAACTCAGCTGTTTCGAAGGCGTTAGGCATTGCAAACGTAAGGATAAAATGAATAACAATAGAAACAAGCGTTAATCCTTTTTATTTTCATCTACATTACACAGCTTAAATATTATCTTAATAAAAATGAATAACGTGCATAAGTTAGATTAGTTATTTTGTGTGGAAAAGGGCCCCCAAAATTCCATTGCTCCAGGCCAGCTGAAACCACTTTGGATTCAGAGGTTTACTACGATCATATTTTTAAAACTACAATCGTAGCGAGAGTATTAAAATAACAAAAATTTAAGGGAAGGTTTTTGTGTTTCAGTTATTCGTGGATTTGGTCAGAAATTGGGAATGGAAGAGTTTCACTATTATTTATGACGATAGCGACTCTTTGGTCCGCTTTCAGGAGCTACTGAGGGTGTATGAGCCCAAAGGAAACACTGTGACTGTTCGACAACTGGAGCCTGGTAACGACTATAGGTAGATTACAAATAATGTAGTTATTGATATTAAGGTGGGAGTGAAGGAAACGCTTGCTTAGAAAGTATTTTTGCAGTTTTCATATGAAAAAAATTGTTGGTTATAAGAAATAATTAATTCTCCAGAGATTAATTTGATTCACATGGTGAACTCTCCAATGTTGAATATCCGTCAAGGATGACCTTGAATATAATAACAATATTTGATCTTGATTAAAAAGGATTGTCATCTAATTCTGCTATGTTCCAAGAACTGTTGATACCACCATATGAGGAAACCTAAACTATATTTCTACTGGATCAGTTTTAAATTTATCTTGGCCAAAATAATGTTATTTTATAAAAACCACAAAAACACTTCTCTTAACTCAGGTTCCCTATACTTCCACCTTAAATGGGTATAGTACCAATAGTAATAATAATACAAAAACTTATTTATTTTCATTAGATACAGTAATATATTGATAATTATACTTGAACGAGACTGGGATCAATTTGACTTATAAATAATTCAAATTGCATGAAAAAGTCTGGGACAATGCACATTCTTATATGTTTTAACTGTAAAATGTACTTAGCTTATATTTTTAAATTACATAATACAAACATTATTTTATAAAGATTAACCATATGCACCCTTCAGTTAAACCTGTCAGGTAGCAAACGTATCCTGCATTATTTTACTTTGGTATGGTTAATAAGATATGGTAATAGTAAATATAATCTGCAAAGGTATGCACACTTCATTTACCCTGAAAGATGGCGGTCTTACTTGTCTATTTTATAAATTACACTAAAGTATAATCCGTTAAGATAAGCTTACTACATTTCAGGCTAATGGAGTGTAACCTTTGTTTACCTTGAATGGTTCCACTATTGCATAGCTTATAAGATGGTTCCATAGTATAGTCCGTTAAGGTAAGATTGCTATCTTTCAGGGTAAACGGAGTGTACGTATTATCAGAATTTGAATCAAATTATAATATTTTAAACATTCTTATCGTTGTTTTTACGCGTAGCTGCACATCATTGTAACTATCAATATAATACAAACATAATATAACATTATATTGGCTGTCCAAAAAGATTACCATATCCAGTACTTCTGCTTGATTTTAGTATAAAATTATTCTTAGTCATGGTCAAACAAAATAATTTTTTTAAATTAAAAGTTAAGACTTAGATAAATTGCTCTATAAATATATATAAAAATTAAATTATAGATCAAACAGTTGCTAAATTAGTATATGTATTAAGTGAAATTACAAGTCAAAATGTATAATTTAAATATACTTCTGGTGAAAAAAATATTGTAAGATATGAACATTTATATACAATTATAATGCATCATCAAATAGACCATAAACGAGTTTATGAAAAGTCTAAAATATAGGTTGATACGTTAAAAATATTAATACAAAAACTTTTAAGATAAAATATAATATGGTACAAAACAATGTTTTATGTCTAAATATGTTGTGAAATAAAATAATAAAATTTTAAGGTTAATATCTGCCAAACAAATTTAACGAAGTAATTAAGTAATGTGGAATAATCTAAGTCTTATCTGTTTCCTTGTCCCATTACTCCTTTTTGATATAAAACACTGGAAAGAGGCTGGATTACTTCATTCCGAAATGTTTCGGTACTATGGTACTATAATCATGGGTACTGCAAATAAAATTAAAGAAGCATGAAGATAAATTAAGACTAAAGCTATTAAAGAAGTCTTGTGAATTACCGTCAAACAGTTATAAATTAGTAAAGAGAAAATTATCAAACAAACAAACCTACTTGAGTCGATGTGTTATTACGACGGCTAGTTTTTAAGTGAAATTACAAGTCAAAATGTATAATTTAAATATACTTCTGGTGAAAAAAATATTGTAAGATATGAACATTTATACACAATTATAATGCATCATTAAATATACCATAAACGAGTTTATGAAAAGTCTAAAATATAGGTTGATAGGTTAAAAATATTAAAACAAAAACTTTTAAGATAAAATATAATATGGTACAAAACAATGTTTTAGGTCTAAATATGTTGTGAAATAAAATAATAAAATTTTGAGGTTAATATCTGCCAAACAAATTTAACGAAGTAATTAAGTAATGTGGAATAATCTAAGTCTTATTTGTTTCCTTATCCCATTACTCCTTTTTGATATCAAACACTGGAAAGAGGCTGGATTACTTCATTCCGAAATGTTTCGGTACTATGGTACTATAATCATGGGTACTGCAAATGAAATTAAAGAAGCATGAAGATAAATTAAGACTAAAGCTATTAAAGAAGTCTTGTGAATTACCGTTAAACAGTTATAAATTAGTAAAGAGAAAATTATCAAACAAACAAACCTACTTGAGTCGATGTGTTATTACGACGGCTAGTTGTTAACTAAATAAGGAGTGGTCAGAGGGAGAAAATGTGTGAAAAAACTAGAGACTTATTATAAGCAAGCTATAAAAGGTAAAGTTTCCAAGACCGCTCGCTTATCATAAGACTTTCATATACATTGTTCACATATATTCGTGAATTTAAAGACGTTATATTGTGATATCGATGGCAATTAATAGTGTAGTTGCTACTGCTAATGTAACATAGTAAATAACTTCTATAAATGTGAAATAAAGAAATAGATTATACTTTTTTCAAATGTATCAAATGAATAAAATCTTCAAAATTATATGAAATTTATTAAAAGATAAAGTGCTTGGACAAGAATTTGATGATATTTAGCTCAACCCCAATGATGGCTGTTCATTTACCTACCAAAGCACATTTTAAACAAATCAAGTGAGTAAGAGTGAAGCTGCTAATAATTCTCTTCTGATCACTTTTAGGAGAGTTTTGAGAAACATCAAGAACTCAGGTGAAAACAACTTTGTATTGGACGTGTCAGAGCGCATCCTATATGAAGTATTGTTACAGGCTCAACAGGTCGGTCTGATGTCTGACAGACATAGCTACATAATCACATCCTTGGTGAGATTACCACAATAAATATATCGTATTTTATCATTAGAATATCATTTATGTTCTCTCTAGCCTGGATATCTGTTATTTTCCATCAAGTGTGTGTCTGTACCCAGGGAAGATGAAAGTGTTTTCTTGTCTGTGACCCGGAACTGCAGCTGAAACAGTTCCGTGGGGTTAGTTCAAACTAGATATTTAAATATTATCTGATTATACCTTTAGGCACATTTGAATTTCAATAATTAAATCTCTAAAACTAGCAAATGGATAATTATTTAAAATTCTAGGTTTTTCGAAGTAAGACTATTTTATTGTATATTTGGAGAGTGTTTTATATGATAAATAATATTGTATTTACTTGGGGTTTTTTTGGCCAAAAATTTATTAGAAGTCAATATACGTAATTACTTATTTTTCGAAAATTCCAAAAAGGCTTTTAGGCTACTACTTTGCTATAAATAGGTATTTGAAGAGTGTTTTAGATATTTTAAATATGAATGATGTTAGATGAATTTTAAAAATGGTTTTAACAATTTTGTTCAAAATTAATATGTGAAGAGTATCTCATATAATAACCTTAGTAATATGTTTGTAATGCTGAGAAAATATTTAGTTATGTATAGCTTATTATAAGATGATTCTTGAAAAGGAAATTCCTAAATAATATGAGAAAGTATGATTTTTTCGATTGGGTTTTACCATTTACTTCCTTTTGATATCTTGGTACAAGTAATATTGTAACAGGGAAAAAGATTAAAAACAGATTTAGTGAACAATCAAGTTAATATTTACATTATGGATTAAATAGCCAAACTATTATATTTGTTAACAACAGTTATAGTCGCTTTTAAATATCATATCTTTTTTGATTGAAAAATGACACCTGACACGGGAATAAAACCCGGGACCTCCAGCTTAGTACGCTAATGCTCTAATTTGAGAGATGGTGACATGGTGGTCTAGGGGTAAGGTGTCTGACTTATGTGCTGGGTGTCCGGGGTTAAATCCTCACACAGGTTTATCTGATTGCCAAACCCTTTCCTCACCTGTGAATGCAATATGCAGTAAAAATGCAGTAAAATTGCATGCATGCTCTAATGGTTTTATGCTACCTTAATTTTTTTTTTATCCTTCTTGTTAGGACTTTACAAATATAAATTTAGAGCCTTTCCAGTATGGTGGTTCAAATATCACAGGAGTAAGGCTGGTTAATCCAAAGGACTCGGACGTGATGACTGTTCAAAGAAGGATCGAGGGGATGGCGAGGAAAGGTCAGGGGGTCGACGTCCAGCCGGTAAAGATGAAGGTATGAGGTGTGGTGTGTATTTCTCTATATCTGTTATAGGGTGAGGATAATATTTATTTTGCTGACAAGATTATGGTGCCACATTTTACTGAAATGATATAAGATCACTATTCAGACAAGCAATAATTAAGTTTTTTTTAAGTTGTCTTTTTTTTACCTTTATGACGTTAACAAAACTGTTTATTTACATCTAAGTTAGCCAATATAAATACTATTAAAATGGTAAAAATGTACTAATATATACTGATTAATGTAAAAATTGCATGAATAATTAATTACTATAAATAGGCCTACAGAAGTAAAATAAGTGGAAAGTAGCCTAGTTTTTACGTAAATTAATCGAAAATGTTTTAGAAAATCATTTTAAATTTATAATTTACACTTTTTCATGAGATATGCTGAAAATTGTCAAAATAACATTAGAGGCGAAGCTCTAATTTTTATTAAATATTTCAGAAAACAATTAAGGAGCCTCTTCCGCTAAACAGTACAAATGTGATGTTTGTCTTAGTGACATTCTGTAAATTGAATTTATACGCAGCCATAATCGTAACTAACAAATAAAATAACTTTGCTAATTAATCCATCAGTAGACAATCAAGCTATAATTCAAGATTATTAAATAAAACTCTTTGAGAATCTTTTGTTAGTAAATATATTTAATGATTTAAGATATGTAGAGTGTGGAGAGAATTGAAATACATTTTCTCTCGGAAAATTAGGGGCTACGCAAAATACTGGGGGAACGAGTTTAGAATTCGCCTTCAAATATGAGATAGAAACTGTCTAATACATGTAAAGACAATTATTACTAATTGACTATATTATATGCTGTTTAAGTCATACAAATCAAGAACAACACAATTGCTTCAGGTCAGCATTCAATGACATCGGGAAATGAATAGGCCTACCTTTACTTTTCTGGATGGACCGTTAAATTTTTTTTTTTAAATAATCACTTCTCCACTTCATATGTTTCCACACTAGAGAAAACATTTTAGCAACAATAAAAACTTTCTCAAACACTAATTACCTCCTTCAGTGGCCGCATGATCTAGACCGTCCCTCTGGCAAAAAAACCACTGGACTGCTGATGATGGGCTATCGGTGTTCGATTAACGTTAGGTTGTACTCATGGTGTTTTTTTCCTAAATGGTTTTACACTATACCTCTAACAAAAATTAGGGAACACTTTCTCTAAATTAAACCTTCCTCACCCCTCATACATCAGCGTAGTTAGAACATATGTGTACAACCTGAACAAGTAGCAAGACGCGGCGCTTAGATCAAAACAAACACTCATCGAAATTTTACAGAAAACCAGTTCAGTCGGTATCGAGTCTGCCTACTGAGCTGAGGGTCCCAGATTCGATTCCTGGCGTGGCGAAATATTATAAATGATAATAGGCCTATGATATAAATTTTATCATTTGTGAAATGTGGGTTTCCTCTTTCGAATTGATAAATTAACGACTGGGGGCAGGGTGTTGTGTCTGTTCTACTTATAAGCTAGCCTATAAGTCGTGTGCTGATATAATAAGTTGGCTTGGCAAGCGGAAGATAAACACCTCAATTATATATAAAAAAAAAGAAAACCAAAAGTTTAAAAGACGAAAGGTAAATATATAACCAACGTAAAGTGATTGAAATGTCATATCTTACTCGTGTAGCTATTGTTAGTAAACTTAAATCTACATTATTCTGACCTACATCAACAGTATAGTGCTTGACCTACCTAACAATATGAGCATGTATTTTAATGTGTTTGATTATAATAAAAAGATAATATATGGTTTATATGTACGTATATTATGTTGATATGTGTGATGTTGATTTCAGGTAGGATCTGCCCTCATTTACGATGCAGTCCTAATGTTTGCTCGAGCCCTGGAACGACTTGAGGGATTGAACGTCAGCATAGAACCGTTGGATTGTGGGTCCAACAACAACTGGGTGCATGGATCAACCCTTATAAACTACATGAAGGTTCGTTCCCACGAGTCTAGATACAGATTTAAAAACGTTCAGGAAATGTTCAATATGAACATTTTATTTAATTGGAAACAGGGTAAAGGGGATATTATAGACAGTTCACGCCAGATCAGGAAACATAATCGTTTATTGATACTTTAACATTCAACCACCGAGAGCTGTTTAGTCGATACGTGAGCTTCAGAAGAGAATTGTAATCTCTATTATTGTTTTATTGTAACTCATTTAGTAATGTTCCTGGTGTTTACGTCCTTGGTGTGAATTAAACTGAGGTCAACCTTGATGGTCTTCAGGTCTTCAGGACACAATAATTGTGGGTTCAAACCCAGCAGGGGTCGACTGATTTTCTTCAAGCGATAAAAATCCGTAGCACAACTTCCTTCGGAGGGGAAGTAAAGCCGTTGGTCCCATGTCTATTGTGGCTTGTAAGAGAACCCTGTAAAGTGTGTGAAATAACTTTCTTGGCAAAAATTTGTAGGCTCTTTAGCTTTCGCTCATAGAATTTTTTATGTGCTGATATAATCATTTGGTTAATAAAGTGCACGTTAAATACTTCAAATAAATTAATGAATTAATTAACCTGAAGCGTTAACTGTTAAATTGGTAATATTTCAAAGTTGCTCGTTCCATCTAAATAGGAGTATAATGTTTCATTTCACATCCTTAATTATACGCGCTTGCTACACGTATAAACGGACCTTAGTCAACACATTCACGTTCATGGCCAGCTTGTATATGATCGTAATGGCTTCGCAAATGAAATGAGGTCGACACGGAATAAATGTTTATTTGTCCAATCTATAGTTTTGAAGTGATCATATAGTGGCTGCGTTGTTGGTTAAAATAATAAAACTTCATTTATTTAAATTATTATTTATTATTCACTTGCACCAATTCTTTAGCTAGTGTGTTAAATTAACTAACGAAATCATATATTTTAATTACTATTTCTTATATTGGTTGGCTTCTAATATTTCACTTGATACACGTGGCGCGTCGTGGCGTCGACAGATTTAAGATAAATTCACAATATTAATTGCTTTAGCCATAATGTAATCTAATTACTATTGATCATCACGCCTGTTTTTCTATTCTACTAATTTGACCCGCGGCGAATACCCAAGCGTTTAACGCGAGGTTTTGATCAAAGATTCACAAAACTTGACTCCCAAGAGTTGACCCGGGAGCGTCCTTGGCGCATGCCCGGCGAGACAGAAGTAACGAGTCTCCTAATTGACTCAACTGATATTTTTTAAATATCAGGAAAACACTCCCATTGGTCTGCAAGATCCAACATGGACGAACCTAACTGTCCCCCGGACCTTTAGCGCGGTCTAAGACAAGGGAAGAAAGCCACCCCCTTTAACAGCTTTTAGGAAGCTATTGTTGTGTGGTAGCGACGCTCACAATATTCCTTAATACCTGGCTAGCAGGTTATTAATTAACCCTGCACTCCCCTTTACTGCCTACAAGGTTGCTAAAAACATCTTATTTTCTACCGTGTTAGTAAAGAATTGCAGAAAGCTTTTAGTGAATTATTTACAGTTGTATTTCGTCTTAGACCTAATGTTACACGTCATCAAAGGTGATGTGATCCAGATAGCTCTTATATTTGACAGCAGATAAAAGTTAATCTTCGAGTATTGCCAGGCTACAAAACACAGTTGAATAGGCAAAGTATTAGCTTTCAGAATTTGAAGAAAAATATCTCCTGTTACATTGCCATTATTAATTTAGGGAACTAATATATTGCGCATCTGTGCTACATCACTCTTAGCCCAGTTTGTGGAAAGATTATCCAGTACTAATGTACCGTTGTCCAGGGGACGCCCGAATGTACTGATCGTACATCCTTTCCTGGAGGCTCTTTCCATGTACAGAGGAAATGAGTTGATGGTGATAGCGAGTATGAGGGTGATAAGAGAGTATGAGGGTGTGGAACCAGTTGAAACTCTTAAACTCAACTTAAGGCTTATTAAACAAACCCTGGTGACCAGTGGGATTATTCCCTTAAAAGGAAAGATACCAAGGGTACCAGCTGGGAATCGAAACTGAGATCCACAGGTTCATAGCCAGGTTAGTTATTGAACTATAAATCTGTGTTCCCAAATCACCATTCATGCCATCGAACGCATGTGAACGTGCGTCACCACCGTAAAGAGTGGATTTTTCCTTGACCAATATCGAGAATAATTGTACCTATTCATAAGGCCATTGTAATTAAACTTACTTCTTTACTGGACGTAATATACGAGAATGTTTTTCTAAAGACACTAAAATAATTAAACTTGATCATCCATGCCATTATTGTGCATTATTACTGTGTAAGTTGCATTTTGTGTGATTGAAATAGGTGTGGTTTAAAGATTAGTTGCGTTGAATATCTTCTCACTCTAAACATTTGGAACAACTTACTCGTTGACTTCTCAAGATTGTTTGTCAGCACGCCAAGTATTTCTAAAGTCGCGACATTGACAGCTGAACTTCTAGGTCTGCCGGTGGATGGGTGGAGGCCATTTTCTGTTTGTTCAAGACGCTTAATGACATATGTGAAAACTAAGCTCACTCTTTGAAACGTTGGTAGGGTCACAGCTTAGGTTTATCTTCTTGTAAATATCCCTATTGGGTGTGACTTTAGAAACCCCCTCTATAGGTAAACCAAAATATATCAAATTATTATTTTGATTTGATTAGGATAGTACACTATTAATTATTGTTGATGGCATATTGTGTTACATATTAAAAGAGCTATGCATGTCTTGACAACACTTCATGCATCGCCACATGTGAAGTATCCCGCAGGAAATGTGGTTGATTATTACAGGGTCAGAGTGTCTTCAAGGGTTTTACGGGGATGGTACAGTTTGACAACGAAGGTTTCCGCACTAACATGCTACTAGACATCATGGAGCTAGGTATGACTGGACTTAACAAGGTTGGCACCTGGAACTCCACCGAGGGACTGAATTTGACAAGAATCTCAAAAGCCTCTACTGAAATCCCTGGAGATGACATCTTTCATAACAAGACGCTAGTCGTGCTCACGGCCATTGTGAGTATCCAAAGAACAACACAACATGGACGTTGTGTGTTCGTGTTGTGACCACAAGACTTACCATCCGGGTATGGCTATATCCCAACCCATTTTGTTAGGTAATATTTATCATTATGTATTCTGTCTTACGACAGGTTCATTCCTTTTGTCTTCCTCCTCCTTAAGCTCCTTACAAACAAGCCAATTATTTTTATTAGTATCTCTAGTATAAAAAATAAATACAATATTGTATCACCCAAGATGACGTGATTGTGAGGCTGCATTTAAAAAATGCACCAGAATTTACCAGTAGCATGGTCACTCAATTGCCAAATATTAATCGACCCCCTCCTGTGTCATCACCCATTTTACCCCAAGCTGGGGGAAAATATTGTGTTCTCAGATATTGATAAGAGATACTATCACTCATATGATCAAGTAATATCTGTACCCGTCCTGCGTCCTTAAGGGACAGGGGGAGGACGTACAGAATAACAAAAATAAACCAGAAAATTGCAGAATGACCCATATGAACAATGCACAAATATATATATAGGCCTATATGTGTGTGTGTGTGTGTGTATTATATCCAGCTGGATCACCTCACATACATACCTAAGTTTTTAAAAAGGAATAATTGTTAAATGGCAAGAGGTAATGTTTTAATAAGACAACATCGGTAACGTTTTGTGTGAGATGACACATCAAAGAGAAGTGGACGATTTGAATATAAGCTATTTAAATGAATAATATAGAAGTTTAAACAATACCATATATATTTCAAACATAATTATTAAATTTAATACTGCAACAATATGATATGTATATTCTTCAAATAAAAAAAAGTTTTATTGTTATTATGGAGAACAACAAGGAATGCAACGAGAATTCAACTCCATTTAATAATCCTCAAAAAATTATTATTCTAAAATCTTCAATCAAAATAAATAAACAGCAAAACCTTATCTAATATCTCTGGTCTTTAATTGTAAACGTTAATAACAATGATTTCAATATATATAAACTCATAAAAGAGTTTAAAAAAAGAAGGAAACACAATAAACAGATGATTACGTCAACAAGCCAGATTACCTAATAATATATGATTATGTATAAAAATCTATTCCATTTAATCAGGAATTCAAGTTAATGCAGAGGGACAAATTAACTCTTATCTTTAAATATTGTAAATAAGTATTAAATAAGTATAACCTATTGACCAACAAGGAACAATTTATTTGAACTAAGTTTCCTTCGATATCAATTCAATTATGCCATAAGGCCCAACATAGTCTTTTTTCAACATTTAAAATCATCCGTCATTACGTATTCTTTATTTTTTTTATTATATAGCCCTTAAAAAACAATAAACATGTCAATCAAAAAATTACGAAATCATTATTATATTATATCATTTACCGGTAAAGTCCTAGAAAATTCAATGTCGCAATATTTACAAGAGGATAACCGCAATATTAATATTCAAAGTTTTGAACATTAATATTTAAAGTCATTCTGAAGGAAAACATTAGAGATCAAGGTTCAAGTATTACATCAGTCAGAATCCATATTCTGAAAATTAAGTGTCTTAGTGTTTAAAGAAAAGGTTTCAAAGATTCATAAAAATAAACTAATTTTAATTTAGTATTATCCACGAGTTTTTAACCTCGAGACACACAACCATGAAATTCTCTCGTGTGAAATAATTAATAAGTTCTCAAGAATCAATACTGGGGTACCCCAGCTATCATCTCATCATTCCAGGTATTCTCAGCCACCATTCGCAAAGGTAGGCTCATAGTTAACTAATTTGTTTACTCTGTGATTGATAATTTAAAGCTTGTGTGAATAATCTCGCCTGTTAACACCGCACATATATAGTAAATGACAAACTTTTCCACTAAATATCTGGGAATATTATTGATATATATATATAAAATATAATTACTTTTGTTTATTATAATATGTTTCGATATTTTTAAAAGTTTTCCTAAATATATCCCAGAAAAAAATAATACGTGGCCTTAGTCAAACACGATCTTGATGATAAGAGCTAAGCCTAGTAAAGTGATCAGACAGTAATCATAATTTCGCAATCACTCTATTTGTCATACAAAATAACCCCAAGTAAAAATGTTGTTTGTGATCCAATAAATGATTAGATTTAGTATAAATGAGAATTTGTTAATATACCAGTTGTAAATCTCTCTTGTAAAAGTGTACTGAGAACACCACAATGATCGTTGAGACAGACAACATCTTGCTAAAGTCACTTTGTTTCAGTCCGACCCGTACGGTATGGCGAAAGTAGCAAAGGAAGCCTTGAAAGGCAATGACCGCTTCGAGGGTTTTGGCATCGATCTTATTCACGAGATATCGGTGATGCTCAGATTCAACTACACCTTCGAGATCCAAGAGGATAACGTGTACGGTTCATTTGACAACGAGACCAAAGAGTGGACTGGGATGCTGCGTAAAGTGATAGACGGTGTGAGTTGATCATGATGCAACCAAACAAACGAGGTTGATAGAAAGATTAAACAAATGGATGAATATTAGACTGTACTATTTTGATATGTACTTCACAGTATTCACTGAGTAACTTACTTTTTTACGTCTTACATCAATCTTGTCAATTAGTATTTAAGGACCCAAACCTCGGCTAGATGTGCCGACCAATGTTATCAACTTATCTCCAATGTAACGCAGCTTCTAAAATAGTGTCATTTCTTTGAAGATAAACACCCCATTTGAATGTAGCTTTGTATCAATGGTTAATTAGATAGCTATCAAATCTTTGTTATCAAATAGAATCATCAGTCATATACATTGGACTAGTTTCTTAGACTTAGTACGCCTCAAGTGCTGCCCTGTACTAAATACAAGATTACATCTACATGAACTAATACGTAACTGCCTAGTTTCATAAAGGAAACTGACCCAATCATTTCTGGTCTAGGTAAGTGTTGTACTGCATTTAGTACAGCACCGCACTTGACGTACTCAGACTATCAGACTGGCCCATTGATACCATTGAACAGAAATAGTTCTTGATGTTTGCTCTTGATATTTTTTTAACTAAATATAGTTCATTTATAAAAAGATGATCATTTTATTTTCAAACCCACCTCGGTGGCATAGCTAGCTAATGCACTAGTCGTGTTGAGCTAGACTGCCGAGGATGGGGAGATTGAGGTTCGAATCTCGGTCGGGTGAGCTGGGGGGTTTCCTGAATGGTTTTCCACTCTCCCTCCACGCAAATGCGGGACACTTCCTCTACATTCAGCCCTCCCAATTCCTAATCCATTAGCGTAGTTAGTACTTAAGCGTATAACCTGAACGGGTAGTAAGACGCGGTGCTAAAAAAAAATTTATTTTCAATAAATTATATTATATCAATTTCAGGACGCGGACCTGGCTATAACCGATCTAACCATAACTTCTGAGCGAGAGAGTGGCGTTGACTTTACAATGCCCTTCATGAACCTAGGTATGTAGAGGAATATCAAGGGGCTCTGAGTGTTCATGAACCTAGGTATGTAGAGGAATATCTAGGGGCTCTGAGTGTTCATGAACCTAGGTATGTAGAGGAATATCAAGGGGGTTCTGAGTGTTCATGAACCTAGGTATGTAGAGGAATATCAAGGGGGTTCTGAGTGTTCATGAACCTAGGTATGTAGAGGAATATCAAAGGGGCTCTGAGTGTTCATGAACCTAGATATGTAGAGGAATATCAAGGGGGTTCTGAGTGTTCATGAACCTAGGTATGTAGAGGAATATCAAGGGTGTTCTGAGTGTTCATGAACCTAGGTATGTAAATGAATATCTATGGGGTTTCTGAGTGTTTATGAACCTAGGTATGTAGAGGAATATCGAAGGGGTTCTGAGTGTTCATGAACCTAGGTATGTAGAGGAATATCGAGGGGGTTCTGAGTGTTCATGAACCTAGGTATGTAAAGAAATATCAAGGGGGTTCTGAGTGTTATGAACCTAGGTATGTAAAGGAATACCAAGGGGTTCTGAGTGTTTATGAACCTAGGTATGTAAAGGAATATCGAGGGGGTTCTGAGTGTTATGAACCTAGGTATGTAAAGGAATATCAAGGGGTTCTGAGTGTTTATGAACCTAGGTATGTAGAGGAATATCGAGGGGGTTCTGAGTGTTATGAACCTAGGTATGTAAAGGAATATCAAGGGGTTCTGAGTGTTTATTAACCTAGGTATGTAGAGGAATATCAAGGGGGTTCTGAGTGTTTATGGACAACAGAAAATATCTGAAGACTTTTGTCATAACAAGGGGCAAATACTCTACTAAATAATACAACATAATATACGGCAATAGGCCTATTGAATTTGGTTTTGTTATACATTCAAATTTATTTAATATAGCTTGTGTTTTATGATTCAAGGTAACGAATAAATATCACACAATAACAGTCAATAATGCATGTATTTAAATGTGTTTGTAGGTATCAGTATTTTGTATAAAATGCCGACAAAGGAGGCACCGAAACTTTTCTCCTTCATGTCCCCCTTCTCGACCACCGTTTGGGCCTACATGTTGTCAGTTTATATAGGTGTGTCATTTCTTCTCTACCTCATGGGCAGGTAAATCTTTTACTAACAATTATACAAATAAAATTTTATAAATACATAAATGAATATTGGCCAACAAAAGTGTCAATTTCTAAAATTGATTTTTAAGATATTAAATTTATTAATAGATCAAACAAATTTAATTATAAAATATGAATGTTTAATAAATCACGCAAAAAAAGTCTCAAACTTCAATACTTAAACTGAAAGATACAATTTTGCACTATAGATAATAAAAGTGAGATGTTTCATTGAATGTTTGAAAGAATTTCCCCGTACGAGTGGACCAACCCCTACCCGTGCATAGATGAACCGGAAGAGTTGGAGAATCAGTTCAGCCTCAACAACAGCATGTGGTTCACGATTGGCAGTCTGATGCAGCAAGGTTCTGAGATAGCGCCCATGTGAGTAAACAAGGTGCCATTTTCGTTGGGATTGGAAGTAGCTTTTAGAAAACACAATTATGTATTTTGATCCCCAAATTGATAACGTTTTAGTATAGCACCTACGCCAATGGTTCGCCAACATCTTTCAGTCATGGCACACGACTTTCTACAAAGCTGATTTCTTGGTACACTAAACTATTAACCATTATTGAACCTTCGGAAGGGGCAACCACATATCCTTGCATGGTCTAAAATAAGAAATCTGAGCGAATTCTGTCAGTTGGGAAAGAAAATCGGGTCCGTATCATCAATTACTTCTCGATTATAGCTTACCTGCGTCAGCGGCTTAATGGTATAATACTAAAGTATCACTCTTGTGTTAGACTGGCCTGCTGAAGATGGAGAGGTTGGGGTTAAAGTCCCGGTTGGGTCTACTGAGGGTGATTTTTCCTAATGCGGGTAGATTACCTCTGAAATGCTTTCTTTCTGATTCCTAACCAATTAGAGTATTTATCATATATGCGTATAATCTGAACAGGTAGTAAGAAGTGGTGCAAAAACAAAAATTGTTGACATGAAGCCTGTTCAAAATATGCCTAAAAATTATTAGTTAATTTTGGAGCATAAACATAAACATAAAACTATATATTTATTTCTATGCCACTGAAAAATTATATATGAAATTAGAAGAGGTGTGAACGATACTAATACTAACAACATTCAATACACAGCCAGTTCCTGTGATGACTGGAGTGAAGGTGTTGCTTGTAGGATCAGTTGGTTGATGCAGCTCGTTGGGTTTGGCGGACTGATGTGCAAAATTACATTCTAGCTCAATGAGAAGGAAACTTACCTCACTCCTCATTTCCCTAGTACTCCTCTTCTGTGGGCTTTACAGATGATGGTAGAACTGTTGAGGGTCCAACCAACCTTCGGGTTGAGTTATATCCATACATACAATTCTCATGATAGATACAAGCATAGAAAAAGTTTTTAGGAAATAGAATATTACATGATAAAGTTATAATTTCAGCGCCGTGTCGACGCGGATGGTTGCCGGTATCTGGTGGTTCTTCACCCTCATCATGGTATCGTCCTACACAGCCAACCTGGCGGCCTTCCTCACTATAGAGAGCAATTCTTCGCCCTTCGAGGACGTCACCGGGCTGGCAAACCAGAACGTTATTAAATATGGCGCAAAAGATCTAGGAGCTACTCTTACATTCTTTAGGGTAAATAAAATTGCATTTTTATTTGAGATCATCTTAAAATCTTGTAAAAACTAACCGATTCTGTGATAACGTTGACAAAGGCGCTAGTCTAGTCTAGAGTATTTTTTTGGTGACGGGTAGATCCAGGTTAGAGTCCCAGCCGAGTGTACTACGGTGCTTTTTCCTAAATTATTTCCCACTCTCTCAACGCAAACATATGTACATTTATTCTAGAGTTCCACGTACTCATTTCTCTCTCATTAAAGTTATTATTCAGATAGCCCAGACTGGTAGGGATGTGAAGTATAAATAATAAAAGTTTAATTATAATGTTAATAAAATGTTAACAAAACGCCCAGACACTGTTATTTGCTTTTTTTAATTAGTTAGTCTACCATCCAAATATAATATGCTCTCAACTATAATCTGTATTAATAAAGGTCTAATGATGTATGTATGTATGCATTCACTATGAATGTATATTTATCCAGAGGATGTTTACTACTTCTAAATGAGCCAGAAAGCTGACATTTTACTAAATTGTTGAGGAGCTACTCAAACGGTGAGAAAAACTTTCGAATTAGAAAACTCATAAAACATAAAGATTACAAAAATAAAAACTAGTTTTAGTTAATTATTTTAATACGTTGACATGATTTGCACTAAAAAGCAAGGAGAAACTAAAATATAAATTCCAATCTATAATCCAAAGAGAATTTTTTTACACATATAACGTTTAACATGCTTATTTAAATAAGCTGTGAAAAATCTTTGGTATCTTCACAGAGTACTTTGCCAGGAAATGCGATAGTCATGAACCCTGATTCTTTAATGTGAAAATTTGGCTCTCTGAGATGCACAAAACAATCTGAACCCTCAAGACAGAACGTGGGATGGCCTTAACCAGAGGATGCTTCCCCATCACCTTCCGGAAATCATCCAAAATATATCTGACATGAACACGGAAATTTTTTTGCATCAGCATGTATTGAGATTGAAAGCAGAATAAAACTTGTTTTAGGATGACATTGTATGATACAACCGTCATCAGAGGCAAAACTGCTAATATGGGATGAGTCATCCATGGATATAAGCCACGCAATGTGTACAGTCAATCATTCGTTGCAGAATAGGCTATGATGAATAATCATTTCATTTTTAATTCATTTATTCAAGATACTTAACATACACTTTTCTGAACCGACTGTTTATGTCAGCACACGACTTATAAACTAGCTTAAATCTATAACAGACACAACGTCCAGCCCTTGGCCGTTAATGCATCATTGTGGAAGGGCAAACCCACATTTTACCAATAATAAATTTTCCAGCCATGCCGGGAATTGAAGCCTGGATCCTTAGTTCAGTATACAGACAGTCTACTGACTGAACTAAGGTTTTGGACCTATAAATTATCATTCCCCCATTTGAGAGAAATTTTTCACTCTTGGGAGATGACTTCAGGTAATGTTTAGCAAGTTCTTCCACATGCTCATAGGACAGCAATCGTCCAGAAAAGTATTAAATACTATCATCCGTGGAAGGAGTTTAAAATTATTAAATGAAAAAATAATGTACGGGAAATTGACAGTATCTTCCTTTATTGGTAAATTCAATTGGGTGAAGGAAAATTGAAAAATACATCTTGAAAGAAATTATCATAAAGTTTTAGAGGAAATCTTAACACGCCGCCTCTACCATAAGTTCATGAAAGATTTGAACGTAGACTGTGCCCAAGTGATGTTTTGAAAGGTTATTCTGTGTCCACGAAAATATAAAGTTTCTCAAATAAATTAGGAGTTATTGAGTATTTTATAAGTAGAGGCCCTATGTTTCATTAGTATGAACTCGGTCGACTGAAAGGATGAATATGAAAATTACAAATATCCGATAGAGTATTTGAACAGTTTGATGCCCTCAGGAATACCACCTCACAAGTTAAACTTTAAAAATAGGTTGCATAAAAATACTTTTTGGATACTTAAAAAATAAACAAGGCCTATATAATGCAGCTTGCATAGCAATGAAAAATATGGAGGTGAGCCTAATCTATGCAACAATTTTAACAGTTTTATCCCAAGGGAAATAATTTTCTTACCAATAATCGATTTGTCACCCGTTGACCCTGGAATTTCCTTTATTTTGAGCCGAAGGCAGCTCCCAGCTAAACTGTTAGTCTCAGTTACTAATAATTAAATACAAGATCAACTCTTGAACATGGTTTGTATATATCTAACTAAGTCTATTTTTAGCCATGGCTAATATAGTACGTGGCCTTTTCGTATAAAATTGTATAGTTAATTTAATAAAAATATCATTACTTTAGTTCACTCCCACTTTATCCACTTTTACGTAATATCTGACAGAAATATACATTTACGAACAAAACCTAATCTTCAATGCGCCTATCAATTGAAGGCTCTGTTTTGTCAGGTTGGTTAATATTATAACCAACCGCTCATATACAGCTCTATAATATTTTAGTTTAAGTTATGTAGTTAATTTAATCTTTATAAAATAATAAATTAAAAAAACTTTCCTTTCAACGTGTGAGAACAGTATTATTATTATTATTATTATTATTATTATTATTATTATTATTATTATTATTATTATTATTATTATTATTAGTATTATTACAACTACTACTACTAATATTAAATGGTCTGTCTCTTGACTAGCCCGTTGCCTTGTCCAAATCAAAGCTTCATTTTCTATTCTCGCTTGAGGTAACCCATCGGTTGCACTCGTCATATTCCTGCTCCTCTTGTCTCTTTAACTTTGCTTTCTATGACCGCACTCAAAAAATCCATTTATTATCATAATGTGACTCATCTTAGCTGGCTTTTATTTGTAGAATCACCTGCAGGATGGTTATATTTTCATTGACGCCTCTTAGAGCTTCTTCATTAATAATCAGGTCCGTCCATTTTATCCTCTATATTCTCCTCCCACACCATATCACCACAGCATCAAATCTAAATAGGCCTATATAAAACTGTTCATGAACAATCAGTTAACTGTTCAGGAACAATCAGTTATCGTATGTCTCGGCTCGCTTGCAATGCTCCATCACGTGTGTGCTGATGTCCCAGGACTCCTCCAACCCGGTGTACCAGAAAATGTATCGGTTCATGATGGAGCACAAGAGCGAGGTGACGGTGAAAGAGAACAAAGATGGTGTTGAAAAGGTGAAGAAAGGGGGATATGCCTTCCTCATGGAGTCCTCGTCTATTGACTACATCACCCAGAGGAACTGCGATCTCACCAGGATCGGAAACTTGCTCGACAATAAAGGATATGGCATCGCGATGAAGAAAAGTAAGGATACAATCGTAACAGAAGGATAGCTTCTTGTGTTGTAGAAATTAGGGATGTTCAAAGATTCCAAAATTTCGACTTAGACTCAACAACATAAATTCTTCTTTACCAATAAAAGTATTTAAAGCTAAGACACAACATTTATGCTCAATTTCTGTAATTTTGTTCTATTAAGAACATTGTTATCAAGACAAATATATAAAAAAGTTTAAATTACATTTTGTCATAATAACGTTATCTATAAGCATAGTATATTTTAATAATCTATAACACGTTATTTTGTAGAGGGCATAAGTTTTTGTGTTATACAATTATACGAAGCATTGGAGATTTTCCCCCAAAAAACGTTTTTTGATGTAGGCCTAAATTCAAATTCAATTCAACTTTGTTTTTGATTTAAAAAGTAAACTTTTCTCACCCCATCAGTAACTAAGTAATCAAAAACTACTTCGATTGCTAACCAATGTTAAGGATGTATGATAAAACTGTAAACATACTACGATAGGAAAATATTAATAGAAAAAGTTTGTTTAGTAGAAACAAAAATCAGCATTGCTTTGAAATCCTCTATAGGTCATTAAATAAAGCAGGTAATATTAATTTTTTGCTAAACAACAATATAATTTTAACTTAACTGCCCTTTAAAAGTGATCTATAGTGGGGTTTTGGATGCTGTATCTAAAACTTCCTAAAAAAAATGTGTCATTATTAATTTTGGGCAATAAACATTTAAATGAATGGAATAAAAAATATAAAATGTTCTTCAAAGTTGACCAAAAATGATTCCCAGTGTATTTTGACTTCAGACTCTCCATACCGCAATATGCTTACAACGGCTGTACTGAAACTTCAGGAGTCTGGAAGGATCACTGAACTGCAAGACAAGTGGTGGAAGCAGGAGAGGGGAGGAGGGGCCTGTGTGGTACGAACAATCAGCTTTCCATATTGCAACAACATCAATATACTATAGTATTTTCGGTTTGTCTGAAAGAAATCACAAAATGTTAATTTACATTATATTGTGTGTCAGCTCAACCCCTGTAGCTTGTTAGATTCAGTAACACAAAAGTTGACAAAGAGTCACTGTGATTGTGTTTCTAGTAGCTACAGTTAAAACATGATGGAAAGAGATGGAAAAACTTCTACTATATTTTTATGTTACACATGGAAGAAGGTAAAGGATAGAAACACATAAATTGAAACATACATAATGTATTTTACAATAAATAAAAGAATACATCAGCTCGGTTAGCTGTAAAAACCATATTGTGTTCGTTCCCATTTATGTATTTCTACTTATCTCCTCTCTACCTTCTTACATAAGTAACGAAACATATCTCAAAAAAAGTAAAAGAGGTTTCTNGACAGACAGACAGACAGACGGAAATTCAAAAACCACTTTTTCGGATTCAGGAAGTCATGAAACGTCAAAATTCATCAAAATCTCGAGTTCGATTTTTTTGACGATCACCATACTTTCTCTACCTGTAAGATAGAGAGAAAGTAAAAAGTAAAAGAGGTTTCTTCAAAGAGATATAGATTGTTTATTATATTATTTGTATTATTTTAAAGTCATTTAAATAATATATTCCAAGTGAGAGTGGCAGATCACATGAAATGATGTTAAAGTTAGTTTTTATAACCAGTATATTTGTCATAATATACTGTTTTTCTACCATGTCACCACTATATGACGATCTCACACGTCCATTATAGAATATACATTAAATTAATGAATGGTGGGTAAAGGAGGATCTGAATAATTCAGTGATAAGTAATTGTTACAATAAGCTAAAAGTCTCGAGTTCAATTCACGTATCCAGATTATATATATATATATATATATATATTTATAATGGATACGTGACTTTTAGCTTAGTATATCAATAATAATATATATTGCATATTATTATATACATATATATGAGGGTACTATTTACCATCTTAATCTTTAAAGCTTCATGCATATCAAAAATCCTCATTAAAATTCTATCAAAGAAAAGTAATGTAATTTAATCCGGATGAGAAGTACCCATAGGCCTATTTACTGAAGTTATCGAAACGTATCCAAGCCAATTTTAAAATAACTTACAACGATAGTTGCTGATTTAACCATCTGTAGACAAGTTAAACCAACTTAATTAAGGAAATTTAATAAACTTTAAAAAATTGTATGCTACCTTACACAACCTTTTTTTTAAATATTGGTCTTAGCGAAATTTAAGAAAGAAATAATTTTACAAAAGAATACAAGCCAAACTTAGTAAAGCTTAACCTTCATTTCATTTACTAAACAACTTAATCTTATGGTTGTATAGATGTAATGTGGGTTTAACTGTTAATATATTTATCTAGAGGATATGTTTAGAAATTGGCCCAAAGATTCAACCATTAGAGCAAAATTGTTTAATGTTCGCGTTAGAACAAGCCTACGTAATGTGATCGTCAAAAAAATCGAACCCAAGATTTTGATGAATGTAGACGTTTTATGACCCCCCGAAACCAAAAAAGTAGTTTTTGAATTCCCGTCTGTCTGTCTACCTGTGTGTGTCTACCTCATACTAGAGTCTAAACTATTTTACCGATCGGGCTAAAATTGGTATTTAGGGTTTTCATAGGGTTGTCCCGAGGGGTTTTTGGAATTGGAAATCTAATCCTATAATTAAGGGTAGTTTACTAAAGGGCAAAAAGATGAAAAATCCATTTTTTCTCAAAATACGCTCTAACGATTTTGATTAAATTTAATTTCAAAACTTTAATAATTATTACAAACAAAATGGCTACCCTCAATATTTTGGCAAAATGACTTTAAGGGTTCCAGTCTGACGCGCAAATTCTCATTTTTTATCATATCTCCGAAATTATTTGAGATGTGTAATTACTTATCATTACAAATATATAGGTCTACTTATAATATTAATCTTTTATTTGAATCATATCTTTATAAAACCAATAACTTTCAAGCTATACGCAAATATATTAAGATTATAAACAAAATGGCTATTTTCATTTTCCTATTAAAATTACTTTAAGGGTACTTTACAGAAGCTGAAAATTCCATATCTCCTTAACTATTTGAGATACTAAATAACTTATCATTGTAAAATTTCTGTACTATTAAAAATAAAAAACTTTTATTTGATAATATTTTATAAAACCAATAGTCTCTGAGATATTAGCAAATATATTGATACAATTTTGTGAGCTTTAGTTGTGAAGAGATACTACTTAAGTTCTAACGCAATAATTCTTTAATGCCATAAAGTAAGCGAATAAGTCAGCCTTTCAAGAAGTTGATGTTGTTTTTCCTTTAACCTCTTAGGGGAAATGTTTGTACAGCACATGGACAAATACAGGATTTTCGTGAAGGGGGGGAGTGTTGACATAAAAAATACTTCAAAATTTGAGAGTATATCTTCAAGTAATTATTCATTGTATCGCTAAACTTGAGGATAGTACTCAAATGAAGGGTATAACTCTAAATTTGCGATTAACATTGAAATTTATTAAAATCAAATAATAAGAACATCAACAAATAGTGATTATTAAGAGGGAAATAAGTTTAAACATTATAACAATTATTATATGAATAGTTTTTTAGCTATTCAATTACTAAACAAAATAGATGGAATTATTCAGATTTCGAATATCGAACTTTAACTCCACTCTATAGTATAGCTAGTTATTTCTCATTCTAACTCAAAATGTTACCACTAAGACACACTAACAAGTTTTGTGTGTGGTATTATTCAAAGATTTTGTTTAAAGCACGTTATTTAAAAAATATCATAAGATCTTTTTTCATTATTTATCATATAAATAGAAATAATAAAAATGATAAAATAAATTTAAATCCAAACAATGTTTGTGCAACAAGGTGATAGGCGCACAACTTAAATTAGGATAATTTCATTAATGCCTATTTACACCATTTAAATACTTAATGTGACTGTCTTAAGTATTTATAATAATTACGTATATTAATCATTTAATATTACCAATAACCATTTAAAAAAATGAAATCTGGTTAGTGAAATATTATTACGTGACAATAAAACTAGAAGTGACTTTAAAATTGATTTAATTGGTTCAATATTTTGTGGGGATGCTCGCCAACCGCACCCCCCTCTTGGATCCGCCCTTAATATAGCAATGATTTATCTCTCTCATTTTAGGCTCAATAGTCAACATTACCTATTTTATTGGTCAAAATTTCTAAAAGGGTAATTTAATAGCAATACGATAACCATAAGATGGGCATCCCCTAATAAAATGCCGAAAATTTTAACCGTAATTCAAAATTTTAATACGATTTGTAGAACCTTGAGGACCCAATATCGATATTTTTTATTAGTCCAAATAATTATATAAATTAAGACGTTAATTCTTTAAAAATAAAATTATAAAATTTCAAACCTAGAGTAAAAAAAATATTGTACGTATGTATAGCGCATTTTGTTCTTGGGTTTGCTAGTGTATATTATATTACGAATTTTGAGTAAATATCTCCGTTTTAAAACAAAAGAGCGAGAAAGTTCGTGTGGAGCTCCGTACCATTTAGTTGTTTTATGAACAGTGATACAATCACTCAGCTGTTCTTTAGGAAGATTTTTTTTCCCTTCTATTTTTAATATTTTTCTCTGCACTTACATAACTCATTTGCTTATGTATTCTTTTTTTTTTCAGAGCAAAGGCCCTAGTGGTAATCCCAGTTCCCTGAACCTCGAAAACGTGGGTGGTGTGTTCTTGGTGCTTGTGGTGGGAGTTTTGATAGCCTGTGTCATCACACTGCTTGAGATGGTGTTGCATGTATTTCATATTTCAGTCAGGGAAAAGGTAAGTTACAAACCCTTGTTAGTTTGAACCTACAAAATAACTTCCGCAGTTAATGATATAATATGTCATTAAATTATTTGCTCAACGATTTAATAATGTGCCTACACTTGAGAGCTTTTAACAGCATTTAGAGCAGGTGGCCTTCAAACCCGGCCACATCAAATTAAATTTGCTATTCGTAAATAGTTTTTAAATATAAATATTTGTTTACACATTTATAGATACCATGCTTTTTTTAACTTTCGGATCATTACAACCTATTTAATAAAACTGTAAATTTGTAAATTATGATTTTGTCTTGAGTAAATACTAAACCATGATTATTAGTGACATGAATGTCAACCTATATTAAAAATTGAAATTAGTCAGGTTTTATGGAATGGGACGAACGTACGCCAGCACTGAGGAACTAGACATTAAATATCTAATTTCAAAAAATTTAAATGCGGTATTATCATTCGTACATTATTAACCATCTATAATACCAACATAGCTTTCCATACCAACAGATTTCAGGAAAATATATAGTATACGAATGTGAAACTTAATCACTGTATACAACAGTTATAAAGATAAGGCCATGTGTGTATTGAAGAAGCTCTAAAGGCTTTTGACGATTAAAATATAAATCAAGGCTAAAAAAACGGCAGATCATCGATTTATACATATGAATAATCTCGGATGGCCCTATTCCAAGAATGCATGTTTGACAGTGAATATTCTGGATGGAGTCTGCTTCGTCCCATCAATTTAACTATCGACGAGAAATGATTTAAGCCGTAATCTAATCTTTAAAACTGTCTTAGCCAAATTGCACACACCATCATTATATATACTATACTATATAATATATATAGTATATTCTGAGCTATAATAACAAATAAAGGTCTCTTATTTAGATATAATACATTGTAAAAGGGCACAAAAGTTTAATTTATTGTTAATTAGATATGTAACGCTTTACATTTGTATTATGATACCAAAATAGTGTAAATTAATGAAATGACATTGCATTATGAATCATAAAATAGCGTATCAAGATAACCTACTTCGGTGGCGTAGTTAGCTAACACGCTAGTTTCTTGTTGAGCTAGACTGCCTAGGACAGGGATATCGAGGTTAAAATATCACTCGGGTGAACTGGAGGGAGGTGAGGAGGTTCCTAAATGGTTGTCCACTCTACCTCCACGCAAATGCGGGTTCACTTCCTCTGAATTAAACATTCCCAATTCCTAACCCATTAGCGTAATTAGTACTTAGCGTATAACCCGAACAGGTAGTTAGACGCGGTGCTAAGTATTATTAACAATTTTGTTTGAAACACACTGAATGCTAGATTATTTTAGTGGTGTTTTGTCAAGTTCTTGTTTAACTCTCTGGATCAATATTTAAGGTAATACGCTGTGTATAGTTTTGTTTTAAATTATTCATTTATTGAAATTGCCATGTGCTATACTTCCCGTTCGGGCTAATAGCAACAATATTATATTCCCGAATACCCGCGTCTATGATCACATAGTCTCACATTACTCGCATTAGGTTGGCAGTGACAGGGGTATGGGGGTTCGAATATAAGTTTTTGTTGATGCTTTTTTTATTATTAAATAATTTCTTACGTTCCCAACACGCAAATGAGGATACACCTACTCTAGATCCTACATTGCTCATATTTACCTAGAAAGTGTAAATATGTGGATGGTACAAACGGCTAGTAAGACGCGGTTCACCGAACAAACTCTTCCCAAATGACTGTTTAACGCGCCTTGTCATGTCCACAGGTCTCCTTCCGTGAGGAGTTTATGAAGGAGATAAGGTTCGTAGCTCGGTGTCATGGGTCCACCAAACCTGTGAGGAGATACGGCCACAACAGCAACGACACCAAGGAAGAAGACGTCAACTTCATCCCAATGTCCCCATACACACCCTCGTACGATTATAAAGAACCGCTTTCTTAATACCACGCCTTGATCTTAGACAACAGGTACTGTCCAATTTTCATAGGAAGGGCGTTTAAAAAATACAAACTTTATTTCGCAGCCAAAATTGATAATATTTCATAATTTTACTAGTATTATTAAATTTATAATTATTGTTAATAATGTAATATATCAAACGTGACCATGGCAGATGACATGATCTGACGTATGAACACGTTAAAGTTAAACTAGTAACTTTTATACCCGTCCCTTTCTACAAAATTTAGACAGTATGGTTGTTTCACAGTAATAACGGCCTTTTTTGGCAGCTAAAAAGTTTATAAAAACGGAACTCTGTATTCATTCAACCACCTCAGAAATTTATTTTATCACGTTGATAATTTTTTGTTTGTTTTTTAATTAGTACATCAAAGGCCAAGACTATCAACGACTTAATTTAAGGTATTGAAACTGGTAGGGTAGTTTGTAATAAATCCACCCGGATTGAAGTGGATAAATGGAGATAAGACCAAAGGGATAGTTCAAAAGTGGAAAACAACCTTATCCATAAATATGGGAACGTTGAATTTAAGTCAAAGCTCGTCTAGTCTAGTTTTATGGAGAATAGGAGTTCGGGGTTAGGATCACAACTGGGTGTTCTGAGGGTCATTCTTCTTCGTAAATGGTTTATCACCCTCTATTTATCACCCTCTACATTCCTATAAAGTATAACTTAATCCCTACCCCATTATTGTGATCAAATACGTATCGTCAGTATGAGTGGTAAAACACGGTGACAGAAATGGCTTCGTACTAAAAGCGCACAGGTTGAATTTGTGTACCTTATTTAGATTAAGCTATACCAGAAGCGCACAAGGTAGCTGCATCAAAAGCGCATTATTGTTTGTAGTCTCTGTGTTCCATATTATAACACCACAAGAAATGTATATTTTTCAAAACTTAACAATTATAGTGAGTTTAGTGGATTATCCAATTGTCAACGTAACCTAACCTAAACTAGCCTAACCTAACATAACCTCACCTAATCTCATCACTATTGTAAAGAGTAGGAGGTGTCACCTTTCCCCCTCTTCTCTTTGTGGGCCTAGGTTTTCAGGATAGGTTGCGGCTGAGGATGGGGGGAAGTGACTGGGTTCTGAGTGTGTGGGCTCGTAATTAACTCCCGGCTTTTTTTTAATGGTTTTTATTGTACTACTATGTTCTATTATAAAACTTGATATTGATAAGAAATATTAAAGGATATGGAAAAGCTTAATAGATTTACTTAAAAGCTTACCACCTATGCAAGGAATGTTTAACCAATGGCCTGACTGACCTCTAGGTGATTATACACGGTTTATGAACCCCGGTACCCTGGGATCGATGGTAGCCCTCCAATACAGGTACTGATGATCTGGCGTCCTAGCCCGCGTAGCCCCAAAAACGGGCAGAGTGACCCCCTAGACTTGATAGTGATTAGTCAGCCCTGTTAGATTGGGTACACTTCTATTTATCCTGGTTTCTAGCCTGATTTACCGTGAGAAATGCTGACACTCTTTTTGTGTTGTCAGAGCATATGTTCTTTTTTTAAAATAGCCAATCACAAAACCTTGCAATACTCGTTTTGCCACTCACAAACCAGAGCACAACAAATATTAAACAAACTCACGCCTCAATTTAGGCCGTGTCGATTACAGATGGCTATTTACAGTACATGTTTACCATGTTGCCACCGTATGCATATTTTTCCACCTGTGCGCTTTTGATCCATGTCTTCGTGCTCTTTTAGATATAAGGTTTTACCCTCTAGTGCGCTTTTGATGGTTTCTGCAAGAAATTACTCCAATGCGGCCAGCTAATTTTAGAACTTTTATTTTCCTATTACCGATTATCCAATATCTTTGAAGCTTGACGTATTAGATCGTATGATCACCGGTATGATGACGAAACAAATTAACGAGATTAAAAAGTGTGAAGATATTTTTAGCAAATCTTTGAATTTACATCAAAGTCTCCAACTATCGTAACCCTCATTATAAAGAAGACATTTAGCTCGAACTAGACGTGTCATTGGTGTTGTATTCCAGCCAATATTGGAAAGTAGAAATAGATTCAAGTAAACGTAAAGCATTTATCCTTATCAACAAAAATGCAAAATTTCTTTCAAAAGGACTATTTTGATAAACATAACCGCCCAACAAATCAAGTTTTCTATAATCTAATGGAGAGTACATAATACCTCGTATCAATGCCTATTTATATCTTAGACATGTTTCCAGTGGCGAAGCGTGAAGTATTGGTTGGATACATATAGATTTATAAAGCTCTACTTGCGATAAGTTCCTCAGCGATCGGTTTTGTAACGTTATTTGCCACCACACGTGTATTTCCTTATATTTCTCTAATTTGTCAGTATCTTACAATTTATTTTTGTTTTAAATGATGTACTTCAAAGTTCGTCCACAGCATAACGCACTGTGTTACCATGCGTGACAAAATAATATACACTTTTATATACATTCACAATAAAAACCTAAGTAAGATCGTCTAACATTGTTTATAATAATTAAAATAATTAATTTTGAGCAAAGGAAGAACATTTACCTACTAAACATATTTATCCTTCTAAGAATTTTGTTGACTATCCTTTATTTATTTTCAATGTCAGCCATGATTGTATTCTAACGCATGCACAGGACTGTTAAACAAGTGAGTGGCGTGTCTCGTAATTATAAAATAAGAAAATAAATTGATGTAAATACTTCCAAACTATCGCACATTTCAATTTTGACAAATGTAAATAAACATTTTAATTCTTTTAAGAAACATTGTTCTTATACATTGACATATATTTCTATCTTTATGTTGAATTTCATTTTATTTTATATCTACCACTAGCCCTAAGCCAACATTTAGGCCCAATCTTACAATGTCACGTTAAAGTCCTCGTAATTTAACCGTTCGTAAAGTCTAACCGTTGGTTAAATTTGGCGTTGCGTTTTACAATACTATTTTGATGTTCTCGTCAAGTTACGGACGGGTGCCTTCCATTAGTTCTTATCATTAAGCTTCTCGGAGCACTAGATTTGCTACAAAGCTTTTGATTGGCTTAATTTGAACCAATAGATTGTAAGTAACTATTAAATGTCTTTAAAGTTATGGAGTTGTTAGGAAAACAGATTAAAGTACAATGCATGTTTATGTTGTTGTTTATAACACGTCATGTTATTCAATAATCCATATTCATACAGTCTCATAAGTTTCTATCCAAATAAATATGGGTATACCTACTCTGTTTATTTTAAACAGGCATGTTTTAACCCAATTTTTAAAGCTTCAAAATCTTAAGAGTAGAGTCATAGTCAATTTTTAAACACACAATTTAATATTCAATTAAAAACCACCCTTAATTAACCATGGACGTGCACTGGAGGGGAGAAAGGGAAGAAAAAACACGTCCTATATTAGCCATTCAGGCCTACACATAATAGTCTTACAAGACTATAAAAAGATAGGTAGGCCTACAGCTATTGTCAATTATTACTATTAACAGCAAGAAATGACAACTCCAAATTGTAAAGTGAAACCATTGAAAATAATGTACATATTTTTAATAGGAAAGAAGAGCCTGTAGGCCTAAGCCAAAATAGTTGTAATAAAAGGCAATACCAGAAATTAAAAACCTCTGCCCCATGTCGTACGATGACTTATAAATCACTCTCTCTACAAATTTGACCAAAAGAAA
>CABFWB010002703.1:22800-37800 GCA_902151455.1 Timema bartmani | reverse complement strand
CCACTCAATCACTTTTTGCAAATATAAAGTTTCAAATTTTTGGTAAAATAATATAGGATATATGTTTTAACATTTTATGTAATCTTAATTTTATTTTTGTCATGTGGATTTTAAAATTGATATTTTTCCATTTAAGATGGTGACAATATTTAACTTAGTGAAATGCAGCCCCCTCATTATTTTCAATGATCAGTGTGGCTCTTATGGTCAAACGTGTTTGACACGCCATACGTGTACCCACTGGTATGTGTAACTTAAATTCCTTCCATGTGGGACTGAATCTGCCTACACAATATCATCAAAGATGTACCATACACTAGGGTTAAAACAAGAAGCTCGAAAGATCAATTTTCTCAAACTCAACCAATACCTACATAAATACCACTTTTCTAATTTATTTGTAAAGAAAATGTTAAAATCCATTCTTAACACTGTCGTGTTATGGAGGGGAAAAGGAGGAGGGCTTAGATATCCATCTACCAGAAACCCCTTGGGGAAGATAAAGATTTTTCGTTAAAGGAAGCTTTGTAAAACAATGTATTTATATTAATTATAAGCATATAAAATTTGTATCATAAAATTTAATGTTTTAGGAGTATAAAGCTAAAGCTAAATTCTAGATTTTATTGACCACAGTACACAACAAAGTTTGTAGTGTATATATTCTATTTAACTGATACTAGTTTATGTTAGCTGGGAGATTGTCTTTCTTTTATTCCTTTTTTCGAAAAAAATTGCTTTTCTGACTTTTTAGAAACTAAAATCATACCTACTTCTCTTTAGCACTTGCTTAAAACAAATCCTCTCTTCCACCCTTTGTTTAAAATACTATTTCCTCTGCCTTTTATTTCAAAAACCCTTTTCTTCAATCCTATTTTTTTAAACTCTTTTTTTCTTTTCTTTGTATATACAAAATCTTTCTCTTGTCCCATATTTTTTCTAAAGTCCCTCTATTTTATAATTTGTTTCGAAAACACTTCACTACTTCTATTTGTTTCATAAACACATTTCTTCCATCTTTTGATTCTATATTCCCTGTCTTCTATTCTTTGTTTCAAACACATTTAAATTCTACCTTTTATTTCGAAAATCCCTTTCTTCCAGCCTTTGTTTTGTAAGCCCCTCTCTTCCAATCTTTGTTTGTAAATCTCCTATCTTCTCCCCCTTTTTTCTTAGATATTCCTCCTACACCTCTATGTTTTACCTTGCGTGATTTGTAAACAAAACACAGCATTGTAAAAAATTGAGGTTCATGGTGCTTATAATGGCTAAAATTTGGCTAGTAGAAGTGATAGTCTTAAAATCCTCCAAATTATATTAACTATCATTTAGTATACTAGAAATAAGAACTAATTTCTGTGCATTGCCAAATGGTCAATGATGAAAATGTGATAGTTAAATAATTAATAATTTGGCAATATTCTTTCAGATCTCTGTGTATATGTGATAATTTCTTAATATTAGATGTGGTAGTTGCATTTTGTTTAAAGTGAACTTTAAAAATGTATGTATTTTTTAAGCAAGCTTTGTGTCAAAAAAGATGAAATGCTATTTTTCATGAAAATGTTTATATTAAAATGTATATAAAATATGCAATTGATTATTTTTTATGTTTGTAATGAAAATAATTTTCTAAATAAACCTATAATGTGAGTGCTCTTTAAATTAAACGTCCTAAAATTAAAATAAAACATTGATCATAATATTATCCTCATGTTTTTACACTAACAAAAAAGATTCGACAAACTTAAACTAAATAAATATTTTTCTTACGCTAGAAAAATCATTTGTTTAAATAGATGGACACTGACTAAGAATTCTATTTTACTTCCCTCATCCTAACCCCCATATATATTGTCTCCATTAGTCACATATTAATCCACTTATTTAAACTGACAGAAACATATCGGTGAGATGTTTTACTTTTTTTAAATGTTAGTACTTATTTTTTATTAAATTTAAAATTACCACTAACCCTTTCTTGTAGGTTTATAGTCATCAACATCAGTATCGCAAAAAGGATACTTAGGCTACGAGCAAAACGAGTAGTGACGCACAAATCATAAAATAGAAGAATACCATTTTTCAATTATATTATAAAAAATACAGAATTTGTTGCATAAGAACTAAACTTCAATATCACTCAGTCCAATTTACCAGTGACAATGAGATCTGGGTTTGAATCCCAGCAGGGTGTACTGATGTTGCTATACCGTACTTCTTTCCCAATTTGCCTCTTCACAAATGTGAGAACATTTCTTATTAATTCTACCTACCAATAATCCCTACCCAATGTGTGTAGTTTTCAAAGGTATTGCTATTATCTATGAAAAGTGACATTAACAAACCACCATGACTTAACGTATAAAATATGAAAATTATTTGAGTACATTTTTTAATTGTCAAAAAAAAAAGAAAAGTTTCTCCCAATCTACGCCAGAAGCTGTATCTACTGAATTTATGTTGGAAGCGCGTTTGGCCGAATAAAGTCATGTAACCAGAGGTGCGTGTGATACTATTGTGTATTAATGATGTCCTAGTCCGTGGGAGGTATACCCAAGCATGACTGCTCATCAGAGGGACAACAATAAACCTTAACTTCCCCTCCACTAGCTAATGTCAAACCTTACCTTGAACCTGCACTTGGAAAGTTACGACACAAAACTACCGAACTAAATATCATTAATTTATATATGACCTGGTTTGGTGGCCACATGGTCTAAGGCGTCAATCTCGTGTTGGCCTAGACTGCCGATGACAGAGAATCGGGGTTCGAATCTTTGTCGGGTGTACTGAGGCTTTTTTTTAATGGTTTTACACTCACTTGTTGAGGCTGATGTACTTCCACCTTGAAATCCTGTATTGAACTGAAGCAATATTGCCTATTAGTACCTACATACTGACCCATATTTCACCATTGCACAATATATTTCAAAAAGCTGCTGTAGTAATACTTAGCACCACGTCTTATTACCCGTTTGGGTTGTATACGCTTAAATACTAATTACGCTAATGGGCTAGGAATTGGGAGGATTGGGTGACCTGGTGGTCTAAGGGTAAGGTGTCAGACTTCTGTGCTGGGGGTCCGGGGTTCAATCCTCGGTCCCGGCACAGATTTATCTGATTGCCAAACCCTTCCTTCACCTCTGACAAGATGTGTATTAATCACAACTTGTGAATGTGAGGAATGCCAGGGCTCCACCGTGGTTCGGATCCCACGTTAAACTGTAGGTCCTCCATTTCATCTCACAATCACCCTACCATTACACATTAGCGTAAGTGTGTAAAACTCGAACGGGTAGTAAGACGTGGTGCTAATAATAATAATAATAATTGGGAAGATTGAATTTAAAGGAAGTGAAACCACATTTGCATGGAGGGATAGTAGAAAAACATCTAGGAAATACCACCCCCAGTTCACCCGTGTGAGAATCGAACCTCGATCTCCTCGTTCTCGGCAATCTAGCTCAACACGAAACTAGAGCGTAAGCCAACTACGTCACTGAGGCGGGTAAAAAAGCGGTTGATTGATACAATGTATTGCACAATTGTTGAATATATCCTCCAGACGATGAAAATATTTTGTGCAATATTTTTGATCGTTTAGGGGCAGCTTGGTAACAGCCTTAATAAGTGTATATTCATAGTTAGGAAAAAGGAAAATAAATCCAATTTTTCCCTAATAGTTTTTAGGGGTCCTTTAAATACACTGGTGGGTTTCAACACATTGCCTAGAATTTAACGAGCTCAATCTAATCGAACGAACCCCTAAACACTTACTATGAATAGACAACCTAGCAAAACTAACGAGTCATACTAAGGTGAAAAGAAGTATAATTCAACTTTATTGCTTGTGCAAGTCACAGGGTAGGTACGAGTAGTATGATTGATTTTAACACCGTATCTTACCACCATCCGGTTTGTACGCATATGTACTAATTACACTAGTTTTTTTTAGGGATGAGGAAGGTGATTTTAGAGGAAATGTACCCGAATTTGTAGAGCGGGAGATTGTAAAACGATTTATGTAAAATTACATCTCAGTACACCCAACCGGGATTCAATCTTCGACCTTCCCGTCATCAGCAGTCTAGCCTACTACGAGAGTGACGATTTAGAGTCTTCGATCCCAGAATTGAGTGTACGAATAGTAAAGTCTAGCGTATGTTCAAATATGTTGTGGTTTTGGTGCAAATTTACAGGTAACTACCTCCTTTTAAAGTACTTCAAGACTGCCTGTTTTACTTAGTTAAACAAGCTTTCTTTTGTTTTGAAGTAAGCATATCTAGCTACTTGTGTATTGTATTCGAAACTTTTTTTCTTCCTTTATTAAATGTAAAAATAACATAATTTTATAGTTGTGTTTTTTCACAAGATAAAATAGGAAAACCAAACCATTTCGTCAACCTTTTTAAAAGCACATATTCAAGTTTTAAATTTGGCATTGAAGTTTTTTTTCATTTATTTATTTAACGTGCTCTTTCTGAACCGACTGATTATATCAGGACACGACTTATAAACTAACATAAATATAGAAGAATATACATAACCTCCAGCCCCCGGCAGTTAATTCATCGCTGAGAAAGGGAAAATACATTTTACCAATGAGAGTTATTTTTTAGACATGCCGGAAGTCAGACCCGGTACCCCTGGCTCAATTGACAGATATGCTACCGACTGATTGAAAGTGTCTGACAAGATTTTTCTGATCTATATAATTGCCAATCTATTGATAAAATACTGTGTGTACCTTTCGTCTAGCCTTTCAAATAGCAAGCTTACCTCTCATTATTCCCAGAGTGACCAGACATCCTCCTTTTTCTTACATAAACCTCAGAAACAAATATATTCTATACTATTTGTTTGATGAGCATCTTACCTCTCTTTTGGGCTGTTTGCAACCTAAGCTAAATTAGGGGATGTGAAGCTCTCAACTTAATGATGTTACTGTCAAAGAGTTTGATATCTATTGTAAGCTCAACTATCACCGGTCAGCTAATAATTGTAGTGTCAAGCAACTGAAATGTGAGTTTGATATCTATTGTAAGCTCAACTATCACCGGTCAGCTAATAATTGTAGTGTCAAGCATCTAAAATGTGAGTTTGATATCTAATGTAAGCTCAACTATCACCGGCCAGCTAATAATTGTAGTGTCAAGCATCTGAAATGTGAGTTTGATATCTAATGTAAGCTCAACTATCACCGGTCAGCTAATAATTGTAGTGTCAAGCATCTAAAATGTGAGTTTGATATCTAATGTAAGCTCAACTATCACCGGTCAGCTAATAATTGTAGTGTCAAGCATCTGAAATGTGAGTTTGATATCTAATGTAAGCTCAACTATCACCGGTCAGCTAATAATTGTAGTGTCAAGCATCTGAAATGTGAGTTTGATATCTAATGTAAGCTCAACTATCACCGGTCAGCTAATAATTGTAGTGTCAAGCATCTGAAATGTGAGTTTGATATCTAATGTAAGCTCAACTATCACCGGTCAGCTAATAATTGTAGTGTCAAGCATCTGAAATGTGAGTTTGATATCTAATGTAAGCTCAACTATCACCGGTCAGCTAATAATTGTAGTGTCAAGCATCTGAAATGTGAGTTTGATATCTAATGTAAGCTCAACTATCACCGGTCAGCTAATAATTGTAGTGTCAAGCATCTGAAATGTGAGTTTGATATCTAATGTAAGCTCAACTATCACCGGTCAGCTAATAATTGTAGTGTCAAGCATCTGAAATGTGAGTTTGATATCTAATGTAAGCTCAACTATCACCGGTCAGCTAATAATTGTAGTGTCAAGCATCTGAAATGTGAGTTTGATATCTAATGTAAGCTCAACTATCACCGGTCAGCTAATAATTGTAGTGTCAAGCATCTGAAATGTGAGTTTGATATCTAATGTAAGCTCAACTATCACCGGTCAGCTAATAATTGTAGTGTCAAGCAACTGAAATGTGAGTTTGATATCTAATGTAAGCTCAACTATCACCGGTCAGCTAATAATTGCTGTGTCAAGCATCTGAAATGTGAGCTATTTCCTGTGCAATCCACACGTAGGCCCATGATCATGCCTGACAGACAGAAAGTCCTGCCAAGGAAAGTGAGAGAACTCAAACTATGTCACGTGTTGATGATGTTGACCGGGGGTGGGTGAACGACACAACAGAAGGTGTCATGAGTTCGACGGCAATGTATGAGAGCAGATTGCTTTGAGAGATAAACCAACTGTAGTTTATGTGATTGATTGTATTTCTTGAGTCTCTCTCTTAGACCCTTCACTTACAAATGATAGCCAGCAGTCATGAATATCTTAGTGTGGAAGTGTAAAAGTGGGCCTGTAACCTTTAAATATCTGTGTCAGATAGTGCAACTTACATTTTGGTGTCAGAAGTGGGATGGTGGTCGAACCCAGGACTTTTGTCGGTGGTAATCAGAAGTGATGACAGTGATAGAACCAGTGACCAGTGATTGTGACTGCAAGGGGCGTGATGTTTATCCGTAGTGACAAGTACACTGTGACAATTAAGTGGCGTGATAAGGCAATGGTGCGTGACACTTTAGACGCGTGGAGGAGATAGCACATGTATGTGCCATGTTCCGTGTTCAGTGTTCTGAGAGGGCAGTGATGAGAAATGATAACGATGTGCTAAGTGTATAAACTTAATAATTTTGACTTATACTCGAACTCATGTTCAACAACATTGTGACGTAGACATGAAAATGTGGCCGAGTGATTTTATTGGATGTATTATTGCTATTTTATTTTGTGATGATGTTGAAGTTTACTGGTTGTCTATTTTGACTATTTTATTGACTGTGTGTTGTGGAACTATGACAGTGAAGTGTGTGACAGGCTCTAAAGACTTTTCATTTTTATTTTATCTGATATGTGGTCAAGAAGACGGAACTCTTAAGGTGCGGGAGAAGGGAGCGCCAGTAATTTTACCGTTTTTATAGCATTACATTTTTTTGGACAAAATTAATCAAATATTTCCCGAGTAGCAACATAGAGTTAAGTTTTCTTCACATGCTAGTATCAACAGATCTTGAATATCTGTCAAGGGTGTCCTGGAATTTGGTCAAAATACTTTCTCTTTATTTAAAAAGTTTTGACAAAATTCCAGGACACTCTTGACAGATATTCAAGATCTGTTGATATTATAATGTGCAGAAAAATAAACTCTACGTTGCTACTGGAGAAAAATTTCTGCTAATATCACAAGGCAACCCGCCAGGCAAACCAAAATATAGTAAACATTGGACAATGTGTATATATTGACCATGATAGATGTGGCCTCGCAATTCGCATTTGGTTCGGGACATTGCGCTTGGTTTTAACACCCGCGATTTGGTTTGGATTTCGCGATTCAGGTTGGACCAATACGCTCGTCGTCAGATACCAGCCAGCCCATCCAACCAGCAGATGATTGAGTAGTTCTCAGTAAGTCTCAGATGGGGTTTTCATCAAAGGTAGGACCGTATCAATTATTAGAATGGCCAAGGTTACCATTCAGGGTGAAGAGACAGATCTACAGACGGTGCTCAACCAGGTAATTCAGCATTCAGCAATTTAAAGAAATGAGGACTGAGAATTAACAGCTTAGAGCTAGCCAAGCAGATACCAGTCAAAAATCCGAACCCCTACCTCCAATTGATGACAGGAACTTTTCCTTTATTCATACGACTCCCATGTTCCTTGGGTGAGCAAAAGATAATGTTATTGTATTTTTGACTAAGATAGAACAGGCATCGACTATTTCAGGTTGGAGTGATGCAGATTGTCTAGCTGTCCCTAGATTAAGGTTAGCTGAGGAAGCCTTAAATTGTACATTGGCAAGTACTGTTTGTAGTGAGGCCACTACTTTTGGGCATTTGAGACAGGAACTACTCAATAGATTTAAACGCAAGAACACTAGTAGGTTTTACCGAGAGCAGCTGATCAGGGTCAAATTAGAGGCTAGGGAAAATGTGGAGCAATTTGCAGACCGTATTCGTAAGATTAACGCCAACACTTATGAGTTAGGTGACAACTCGGTCTATAATAAGGCAGTAAATTATGAAGCTTATCAACGGGCGTGGGACGCGTTTTGAATGGGTTAACAGGTGAACTGGGGCGTTTCACACACCTAACTAAGCCTAAAAGCTTTCAGGAAGCAGTAGAGTCTGCCATTGATATTGTTGAAGCAGATAGGACTCAAAACTTTCAATTAGTAAGGCTATATTCAACAGCAGGAAGGAAGGAACACGTTTCCAGTGCCATAGGTATGGTCCTACTAGGAAGGATGATATCAGAGGTATGGAGGGGTGGAGAGCTCCGGGTCACTCCAGAAACCCTCTATAACAGGTACGCTGTTATTATTGTAAATTATTGGGACACTATGCTAAAGACTGTCAGCGCGATCCCGGGAGGAGCCAGCGAAACCCAAACATCGCATCGCCTCACCTGGCTACGACGCCCGGTCTCCAATCAAGAACATCCCAGCAGAAAGTACATACTATAATGAGAGTGTTCAAAGATTGGTTGTTAGTTACAGGTATGAAGATCAGCATTGTGCAATGTTATTAGATACTAGTGCAGGTGCTTCTTTGATGTGGCGAAATGCTGCAGGCACTATAGATATCTCCAAACAGAAATTTAGAATTTCGGGGTTAAATGGCTGTTTTGTGAGGAATTTTGGTGAAAAACTTGTCAATTTAAAATTAGGCAAAGAAGTTTATTCCGTTCCTATCCATTTGGTAGAAGGCACTAGCCGGGTATATTATGGCGTATTAGGTCTTGATTTCCTGCATGAACATGCCGCTATTTTTAGAGTAGAAAAACAGAAACTGCCCTTAGGCCATAAGTGTTATGGTAAAACCCTATCTTGAAGAGGAGCGTCTAAACGCCCAACATGTTTATGTAACTCACAGCGTAAGCAAGGTCGCGGGCGCGACTGATAAGGTAGTAATCCCTATCAGCCTAGTAAATATGAGTTCAGCTGTGACTGAGTTGCCACAGGACGCCCCAATATGGTGGGTACAGTTGGTTGACAAACGTGCTGTTCTAAATTTAGGAGCCGGTTGTGATCGAACCGGGGACCAGTAGGGTCAGGGGCCAGAGCAAATGTGCTCGAGATTCGCCATGGGACAGGAAGAGTATATGTCTGAGAAACAAGTGAGGAAAATCCAAGTTCAGATTTAATTAGACATAAAGTCAAAATCGAGCCATTTGTCTGATGAGGATACTGAAGTACTAGAGCCAGTTCTGAGGAAATACAGCAATTTATTTTGGGAGCGAGACAATTTAACTTTGACACCATTAGTACAACATCATATTCACACAGGGGACGCCAAGCAAATATCACAATGGGCACAGAGAGTGCCCCATCACCAACAACAATTAGTACAGGACATGATTGACAATCAGTTAAAGGCTGGAATAATTGTTCCATGGGAACCAGGGGACGAACCCTGGGCCTCCCCAATTGGTAATGTCAAAAATAAATAACTGGGTGTAGAACACAGAAATACTGATTTTGTTTGGATTATAGAGCGATAATGCCGTAACAATTCCAAATATTTACCCCCTTCCAAACATTACGAAAACTTTAGATCGGTTAGGCAATTGTAAACTACTAGTGGATCGGTGCAGCGATTTCTGCAGATTATTTAACTAAAATGTATTCTAAGCTTTTTATTGGGAAGAGATCTCTATAAAAAAACATTCACTCGACTTTCTAGCTAATAATATACTCGTCTAAGACTATAAACTTTACATAGATCTTTTGGTGTCTTAATTGATACAAAACGTTTATTTGCCCCCTTCAAACCACGATGAGAACTTTAAAACGACCCCTCTTCCAGTTATCTATCTATTTGTAGCACCAAAACACTCAAGTAAAAATTAGTTATTACTTTTAACCATTGATCTCTATAATATAACTGGATGGACATCTGGGGCTGAAATTTTCGAGCTGTCGTCTGCATATCATTATGTAAGAGAGAAGGAAACTTTCGGGTATCTCTTTCTCACTTACACCCATAAAAGGCAATATGGCAATTTGGCATCGTTCATTAATTTGATTGAATATATGAGATACATCAATGTGTGAATGGTTAAATAAAATAAATATGTTAGTTAAAGTTTTGTAGAGCATATAAAAGTTCAAAACTGGTTAGTTTAAAAAAAAAATAAGTTGATGTAGCCTAATATATACGATGATTTTTGAAGGAATCTCGCTTGTAAGGCTTTATCTCGTACCAGAATCCTACTCTATAGTTGTATTTAGTTAGCATAAAAGACCTTCCAGAAGGAAATTTCTACTTCCGTTCAAAATTGCCGTTTATCCTACCAAAATATTATATATGATAGTATTCTGGTAGGAAATAAGGCCTTACAGATTGGGATTATTACTAAAATCAGGAATTAGTAGATATCGTACTTCCTACAAGCCAATAATCAAAATTATCATTTGAACGTAAGACTTCTACACAAAGTGTGTCATTCAAACTAATGTAATACAGTTTTACTGTATACTGTATACTGTATGTATATAAAAAATATAGGGGAGTACAAATTATACTTACTCCTATACATCGATGATTTGTTGTTAACTTCTAATGAAATTGAAGAGATAAATAATGTAAAGCAAATGTTAAATGAACATTTTAAGATGAAGGATTTGGGTAAAATTAATCATTATTCTATAGTTGTATTTAGTTAGCATAAAAGACCTTCCAGAAGGAAATTTCTACTTCCGTTCAAAATTGCCGTTTATCCTACCAAAATATTATATATGATAGTATTCTGGTAGGAAATAAGGCCTTACAGATTGGGATTATTACTAAAATCAGGAATTAGTAGATATCGTACTTCCTACAAGCCAATAATCAAAATTATCATTTGAACGTAAGACTTCTACACAAAGTGTGTCATTCAAACTAATGTAATACAGTTTTACTGTATACTGTATACTGTATGTATATAAAAAATATAGGGGAGTACAAATTATACTTACTCCTATACATCGATGATTTGTTGTTAACTTCTAATGAAATTGAAGAGATAAATAATGTAAAGCAAATGTTAAATGAACATTTTAAGATGAAGGATTTGGGTAAAATTAATCATTATTTGGGAATGCATGTAACTCAAAGTTAAAGAGAGGGAACTATAGTGATAAATCAGAGTATTTACCTTGAAAATTTGTTGATATCTTGTAATATGTTGGATTGTAAAGCTATTGTAACGCCTATGGAAGAAAACTTTGATCATAGTTTGTTAAAAAGAGATCATTCTGAGATCCAGGAAATAGAAAGTAGATGCAGGTCAGTAATTGGTTCTGTAATGTATGCAATGTTGTGTTCGAGACCTGATCTATGGCTTTCAATAAGCATTTTAAGTAGTACTACGTTAGACTTTGAAGTTGAGTGGTTACCAGTACACCGTCGTGCATAGACCAGGTATCTTGCACGGGAACGCCGACGCGATGGGTCGGAGGTAAGAGCAGTAACCACACATTTCACATATGACATGCAAGAAGAGCAAGCACTTGACCAGGAGTGTCAAACATGGAGACACCAGCCACACTTTACCGAGAAAGAAGGACTACTGGTATGAGAGACGCCGAAGGGCCAGCGCATTGTGGTGCCGAGGAGTAAAAAGGAAGACGTCATGAGGGAATGCCATGACCATTTATTAGCTGAACACTGCAGGAAACAATCTATGAATCTTCGGGTAGCATAAAGATACTGGTGGCCAGGATGCCAAGCTGACGTCAAGACGTTTTTTAATAGCTGCGACAGTTGTAACAGGAGGACTACACGCGGTGCGGGAAAAGCTAAACTAATGGAACTTCCCGAAACAACATATCCTTTTGAGCATGTATATTGTCGGGCCACTTCCAGGACAAAATAAGAGGATAAATACATCCTAACGATGTTAGATCATTTCTCCAGGTACTTGGTGATGGTGGCACTCGAGGATCAGACCACTGGGCAAGTAGCACGCGAATTTATAACAGAATGGATCTTAAAATTGGGGAAACCTGCATCTATCATCAGTGACCAAGGTACCAATTTTATGTCATAACTGCTTGTACAGGTAAATTGTTGAAGATGGATAAGCTGCGGACTACACCCTTTCACCCTCAGGTAATGGACGCACGGAACGTTGCCATGCGACTGTTGCAAAAATGTTGACTCGCTACATGAATTCCAAACACGTCAGTTGGGACACCTATTTGCCGTAAGTGTTCAAACTATATTAGCAGGGATAAGGAAGACATTTTTTATTTAAAAAAACTTGAATTTGTGTGAAGGAGTGCACCTCACTAAACACCGCAAGGATTCGAAATTCGACCTTGCTATCAACAGTATCCATAGCCAATGTATGCAAACAAATTTGACATTTTTACTAAATTTTTCTTTCCATAGTCAAAAAGGCTCCAACTACAATATTGTAATAGACAATACAACGGCAAAAATATTGTGATTGGTCTTTAACAATACTAAATTACAGGGGAAGATCTGTTGTCTATGGAATGAACACAGTCCCAGCCTTGAGACAAGGGTGGAACTGTTGTCTATAAAATGAGCTTCATCGTCTCAGTTCTAAGACAGGGAGATAACTGTTGTCTATAGATTGACATTCATAGTCTCAACCCTCAGACAGGGGATAACTGTTGTCTATAGAATGTCCTTCAGAGTCTCAGCCTTAGGACAGGGGAAGAACTGTGTTTATAGAATAACCTTCATAGTCTCAGTCTTGATATAAGAGGAGGACTGTTGTCTATAGAATGACCTTCATAGTTTCCGCCCTAAGATAGGGGGGTAACTGTTGTCTTTACAATTACCTTCATAGTCTCAGCCCTAAGTCAGAGGGAGATCTGTTGTCTTTACAATTACCTTCATAGTCTCAGCACTAAGTCAGAGGGAGATCTGTTGTCTTTACAATTACCTTCATAGTCTCAGCCCTAAGTTCAGAGGGAGATCTGTTGTCTTTACAATGACCTTCATAGTCTCAGCCCTAAGTCAGAGGGAGATCTGTTGTCTTTACAATTACCTTCATAGTCTCAGCCCTAAGTCAGAGGGAGATCTGTTATCTTTACAATGACCTTCATAGTCTCAGCACTAAGATTATGAGTAAATTGGGAAATTCTGGCAGGGAACGCAGCTCACCATATGGCTCTCAGCCTCGCGTGTGCGCATTGTATTCTGTATGAATATCTCCACAATCGTATGTCTATCATATGAGTAGCCTCACACTTGGGGCTAGAGGCACTTTACTGCCTCAAGCAAAAGGATCAAAGTAAAACTTCCCAAGTTTACAACGTCCTTTGATCATAATATTTATGTTGACTGTATTAGCACACACGTACACTAGATACAACGAGTAAATAGCTACTATGGGGGTGATTATAGATATCTTAGTATTATTTTAACAACCAGGGCTTACGGATGAGACACAAATGGGTTCTCTAAACTTACTTTATAAATACAAATCTATCTGCAATGCATTAGAATATTAACATTATTAAAATAGTCTCACAACTCTATAACATATCTTTACTAGCTTTTTGTATATTTTCTTCTTATAATATTAATATTATTATGATTATTACCATTAATATTTCATTGTGTACACCTCATAAGAATTTAGAGCTATACTAAATTTCAGCACGATGTATTACTTACTTTACCTTAATAATGGTAGGCCTACGTAAAATTTAAAAAAAATAGCAAGTTTGATGGCTTATAAATGGTGAACTGTAATAATATGAAATCATTGTATCATTATTTGTCGGTTATAAGTATACAGTAATTGTTAAAATAATTGTGAAAAAACACTTTTATCATCGTTAAGACAAAGTCTATGATGGACGTACCTAAATTGTCGGATACATTTTTAGTTATTTTGTGAGTCACGTACTTTATTTTTACTATAACTCACTACCAGTTTGGGTTGAACAAAAATATACTAGCTATAATTGTATGATAGGAAAATAATATTTGAATTCAGGAGAGGTATACACGCATTTTCGTGGAAGGAGAATGGAAAGCCATTTAGGGAAATAACATCCTCACTTTACTCGACTAAGATTCGAACCCCAATCTCCTGTCATCAGCAATCCAGTTTATTGCGAGAGAGAGAGACACACCTTGGACTATACAACCACTGAATCAGATATGTCATGTTACAATCATTGTGCTAAAAGTGTCAATGTTTACACAATTAATTATATATAAAAACTAATAAAAAGTAATAGGCTATAAAAGGCAAGGCTTTATCAGTACATGACCTACAAATTATCGTTATGAACAGGTCTGTACGCTATAGTTAAACATAGGAGGGGATATAGAAGATATCTGAATACATCGTCTTATTTCGTTTCACTGATCGTATGAGTTTTTAGTAAACGTCTATTTTAAGATGAAGAGAAAGCAAGTCTCTACGGTGCATTGTTCTACTTATTTTAATATGTTTTTTCCACCAGTATTCAAAGGTATTCTACGCATCATAAATAAAGTCAACAACCAAAACGAATTATCTAAGCAAAACGATTGTTTCACTTCCTTCACAAAATGTGTATTGAAAAAGAACTTGATGACGTGAAACACAACTCACTTGTTTTGTTTTTTATCCATGAATCAGCTTTTAATGTGGACGGAAATGTGATACGTTCTATCCTAAATATATGTCTAGGTTGTTGACGAATTTTAGGTATTAAGAGTCCGTTTAACCTGGCGGATAGCGTCTCTTCGTACATCGTTGTTGCGGGTGACCTGGTGGTTTAGGAGTAAGGTGTCAGACTTCTTTACTGGGGTCCGGGGTTCAATCCTCGGTCCCGGCACAGATTTATCTGATTGCCAAACCCTTCCTTCACCTCTGACAAGACTTGTATTAATCAGAACTTGTGAATGTGTGGAATGCCAGGCCTCCACCGTGGTTCGGATCCCACGTTAAACTGTAGGTCCTCCATTTCATCTCACAATGACCCTACCATTACACATTA